>APFE031333106.1:211611-245266 GCA_000404065.3 Pinus taeda
ATCTATACGTAAGAAGTAACTAGCTATAATTTCATCATTGTGCATCTTAAGAGTTTCATATTGAATTTTGAGAGTTTGCAGTTTAGCACGTTTTACCTGAGAGTCTCCTTCGTATCCTAGAACGATTTTGTCCCATATTTCTTTGGTTGATTTGAACTGCATAACTTTGACAAACTCTAATTGTGACAAACTTCCCAATAATGTATTGACAGCCCTGGCATTGGCTTCATATTGCTTTTTACCTGCCATATCTGTAGGAATTGCTAATGGAAATGTATATCCTCCTTCCACGATTTCCCAGACATCTGTTCCAAGTGATTGTAGATAGGTTGTGGTTCTTATCTTCCAATAAACAAAGTTTCTCCCATCAAAGATTGGTGGTTTGATGGATCTCACGCTTTCTTGATTACTCATGATGATGGATCTCCCTTCAAGCAATCAAGCTTCTTTTGAAGGACCTGCTCTGATACCAATTGTTGGAAATAATACTGAAAGGGGGGGTGAATTAGTATTATCAGATCAATAATTTAATTTTCCCAACAAATTTTTATATGATACTTCAGCTAAGCGAACTAGCGTGTATACGTCACTGTACTTAAGGCAACCAATGTATATGTAGGGAAATTTTGATTTACCCAATTTATCATGCATTGAACTTTAACCAGTATATCATAGATTTATTAGATAGTGCAGTAAAAGCAGAATAAAGCATCACACATAAGCAACAGACATGAACACCAATATATAAGGTGGATACCTAATGTGGGTGAAAACCACCTGTTGTTGTCGTCCCTGTCTTCTTTTAATAATAAGAAAATTTGTTTACAATTTTGTACTGGTGCAGACTTATACCAGTACGCAAGCTTCTACCTGCAGAAGGTTACAACCTTCTCTTGTTCTCCAGCTTCTCCTGGAAGGAAGCTACAGCCCCCTAACTGTTGTACTAGCCGATATGTTTACTAGTACGTAGGCTGCAACATACAGAAGGCTACGACCTTCTTTCTTCCTCCACGGACCATGTTTCATAAATTTTAGACTGGATTCATCAACAACATCATAACTATAATTCAATCATCAAATACATCTGCATCAACCAATCACTTTCTAAACCAACCACAACCAAATCAATCAATCGCTTTGACAACCCATCAATCTGATCATTCGGAATATTGTCACCAGAATACAGTAACCAGAACCCAGAACTTTGCAACAGTAAACAGAAACAACTGAAACATATTTTAATAAGGTATATGCTACTTCCATGTTTCGAACCCGCGTGTATACATGCTTTTCTCAAATCCAACTAGCGTATACATCTACAAATATTAGTTCATAATTCTACAGCTATTCCAAACTTTAGTTATACCTAGATCATAATATTTACATAACAACACCTGCATCAGTATTCAGATCTAGAATAAACATGATCAAACCATATAAAGATAATTCATTTCAAGCCTTAAGATCTCGATCCATCATTAGATCTTATTCTCCATCAACCGCTAAGGTTCATCACTGGGTCAGATCAAGCACAGCACCATAAGCCAATCACCTACATACTAGGTCTCAAACTTCATCAGATATTCGATACTTGAACACCTGGCCTAATTATCTTCTCCTCCTTTTATAGTTTTAGGCCTTTCTCAATACCATGGAACAAAACCACTTAGGACCAATACCTTGGACCAAATATCTAGGGTCAATACCTTGGACCAGATACCTTGGACCAATACCATGGATCAAAATACCATGGACGAAATACCTTGGACCAAAACTTAGTTTTCAAAGATAGATGCTCTTTTCCTTCTGTGAAAGTGTGTGTGTACGTATACGCTACTTGTGTTCAGTGAACCTGCGTGTATACAAATCTTGGTCAAGGTGAACCTGCGTATACCTCTCTTTCTTCATTCGATGTAGACCTTATCTATAATTCTTTGTTGTTAACCTGTTGTATTGTGATCTTTCATCTGAGTGAGTTTCCATCAAGGAAAATACCTGTAACATAATGCCAACGCTAACAGAAAACACCATGACTCAATCCCCATTGTTCCCAGGGAAAACTCAACCCAAGCCTTCTTAAAGATTTCATGGCAACCTCTCTTGCCATGCAACTCCCTGTGTCATGTTCACACATGTCAACCCCATGTTCCAAATATTGAGAGAATCATATTTATCAATTTGAAATCAACTTTTACAAAAAATCATGTCATAATCCATAGTCATTAGATATAATGCTACAACTATGAACTACATTTAAGTACATATCAATTGTCTCAACACATACACGTTAGTATAATCATCTTAAAACAAGATCATTTGAACACATTCGCATATTATGCAATTCATCAAACATTCATACCATATGAAATAAATCAACTAGATGACATAATCAATAGTCAAGCACCAAATATATGACATAAGCAACTAATACCTTAATGTATATCAGGGGAGGTGATCTTGTCTGGACAATCAATCTAGTTAGCAAGATATAACTTTACAACATGTCAACATAAATCATGATATCCATAACAGTGATTAACTAACATTTTCATAATACAAGCTCATAAGCCTCTATCGTTCATGCATATTAATGACATATGCAAAGTCAATCTAGATTAGTATGATACCATCTCACAAATATGTCGGTTCATACCTGAATATTGCAACCATAACCATCTGCATAGGTCAAACCAGGTTAACACAATACATATAACATCAAGGTCTTCAATGCAGTGAACATAACCATCACGCATATGACCAATCCAAATTACAACATTGGGATCTCAATGAAATAACCCTAATGATCAAGTTAATAGCACATAACAATAATAAGTTATATACCATGCTCATCACAACATAAAACTTAATAGTCAAGCTAACTGTCCTTGAACATAGTCAACAACAATATATAACATAATCAACAATTTATCTAACATAAACAACAAAAGAGGTGCATACAACCACATGTTATTGTCACTCATGACTATCTGACACATGTCCATGTAACTACACTAATCATCTAACATTTATCATGAATGTAACCATAACATCAAATGCATGTACATAATCCTAATGTATATATAACCCTAATTCATATAATAATCCTTAACTTACATACCTGCATGCCAAACATACACTACTCATATGATGATCTGATCTTACCCTAAATTCCAATGTTGCAACCTCATTATGATGATATGCATCTCCTGCTCTATCTCAGCCAACACATTAGCATCATAACAACCAATAGCATCATGATGACATAAATTGCATACAATGACTTCACAAGGCATGTTTGACCTACTATACATGCATAGTCATAGCCACGACCATACATGCATAACAACTGCATATACACACATAACAAATGAGTACAAAACCATATACGCATCATCCTAGATAGAGTCCAGTCATCAATGCATGACCATATAAACTACACAAACCATGACCTCATGCATTACAACAACCATTACTCCATTGTACACATTGCCACATGCAACCAACAGTATGCATAAGCAATGGAAAATCAACTACACCTACGCATAAATGCATGTAGTCGAACATAAGCAATCAATTCTTGTAATCAACGTACAAGACTGATACATGTAATCAAAATATTCAAAAATGTAACCTAACATACAAGGATGTAAGTAGGTATCATGAGATCAACATGTAAGCGACATATAATTCATACTTAGCCAGTCACATGTTCCAAAAATCAAGACATCATGTCTATTAATTGGAAGTCAACATTCACCAATACTAACAACCTATAAGCATACCCCCTTACTATCCATGGTCCACACTAAGGTAGAAGGACGAAGCTATCATAATGGTCCAATCTCCAATGTCCAACTATGGAAATGGGATCTCCACATCTCTATTAAATTTAACCATACTTGAAAAGAAATTGATTTTTATTTCTCATACATTTGTATGAGACTAATTCAAAAATATTGCACTTATTCCACTTGTAACAACATAACTAAAAACATGCCACTTTTCTAATTCCTTACATGCAACTTTTCAAATTCTTTGCATGCAACCTTTCAAATTCCCTACATGCAACTCTTCAAATTCTTTGCATGCAAATAGGCAAAGATTAACTAAATCCATATTATCATGCTGCAATACTATCCCATCCAAAAAAATTACATTTTCTTCAAACAATTACCATACTTTTACATTTTTCTTCAAACAACTACTATACTATTACATTTGCATGTAAGCATTTCTTCAAACACTTTACATGCAAACTAATATAGCAAAATACTTGCATACAAGTAAGTGTATATCAACTACAACAATACTATTACACATCAATACTATCCCCAACCACAAACAACATACTCAATGGGGCATTTTATCAAACAATGTGTATGCAATTAATCATTGAACCATTTAAGCATTTCATCAAACACTTTGCATGCAAACTAATATAGTGAATGATTCAATGCATATATCCTAAATTGTATTAGTACAAGTTATGGAAATTGAACCATATAATCAGTGGAATTATTCCTGACTATGGTTCAAGTTTCAGCTTCTAAGATTTCATAGATGAAAAGTTATAACAAAATACCAACACAATCCTATTTGGTGCAATTCTAGGAGTATTCAGAAAGCTTGACTTCCACTAGTCATATCTCCTAAAATATAGTGAATAAATGTCTGAAAATTTTTATCACAATATAAGATGGATTTCCTCTCATTGTGGAAAAAATTTCAGCCCCTGAGAGTGCCCTGAATAAAAGTTATAACGAAAATGTCAGTGTGACCTGTTTGATACCTGATTTTAGGAGCATTCAGAAGGCTCAATTCCCTTTTCTCATATCTCATAAAATACTGCGACGCAATACCTAAAATTTCTACCACAGAATAATTGGTATTTCCCCTCAATGTGGATGATTTTTCAGCTTCTGAAAGCCTTCAGAAGAAAAGTTATTGCAGAAATGCCAATGTGACCTATTTAAAGGTGCATTCAAGAAGGCCATCTTCCTTAGATCATAATTCCTAAATTATTGTGAACATATATCTAAAAAATTTACCACATTGTCAGTGTGATTTACCTTCAATATGGACAAATTTTCGACTTTTGATATTCCACGATATAACAGATATGACAGAAAGGTCTAAAATTTAACATTTGTTCTTCATTTTACCTATGATAGAGCCCATCAAGTCCAAGTGTTTGAACCATGATCTGATACCAATCTGCAACAACCTCTGGGTAAATGTGCATATAAAAAAAAAAAAACATAATATGAACAGAAATACAATAAACATATCAGCCATCAAAATCCATATATATATATCAGTACATTTGCACACGAAAATCAAGGAAATGATTTTTTTCATTAATAAATGCATTGAACCGACTGAAGATGGGACTACCACGTTCCACCCGACCATAGATTGGCTGAGCCAAGTCTCTCTTCATCCAATCACCCCCGTGCCATATTCCAAGCATGAATGTGGGATCTCATATAACGCATCAATCAAAACTCATCCAGTGCTTTCAGAGGCAACCCACCTCAACCCATCAAACAATGATTCCACCTCACGGTTGGACATCACCAAAAACCATCATCAGATTGGTCTCCATCCAAGCCTTCCGGGGCTTCTAGAGCGTTTGTCCAACCAAGGCTTCCAGAACTAGTAACTCAACCCACAGCTTATACAAGGCTTCCAAACCATTTATCTAACCAAGGCTTCCAGGACTAGTAACTCAACCCGCCAAGGGCTTCCAGGACTAGTAACTCAACCCAAGATGTAATAGGCCTTTTAGAACGTTTGTTCAAGCAGGGCTTCCAGGACTAGTAACTCCACCCAAGCTATGGAAAAATGAGAACCAACCAAAATAAAGCAATGAAAGTAAACCCACAATCACCATGGCTATCCAGGAAATGGAAAGGCTAGGTAATCCACTGTCAATCTTGACCATCCTCCATGCCAATGACAGATCATAACCAAGAAACCATAGGCATGTGCCATGCATGCCAAAACTAGCGAAGAAATCATACATGAAACTCAGTACCTATAAGAAAATATGATGTAGTTGCTGATGTCGATGCCTTCTTGCACTTTCTTGCTCTTCCTTTGCCTTCTTGCTCTAAGAATCCAAGTATGCCACACCCTCCAAGAGTTCTCCAAGAAAACTCTAAGTAACCAAGAGTATGAGGGAGAGAGAGAGAGAATAATGAGAGAGCTCCAAAACTGAACTGACAAAAGCTTACCAACTGATCCTCATAAGCCTTTTTATGAATGAGGCCTCTATTTTCTTCATTTTTCATTATTTTCTTTCATTTTCCTCCTCACATGCAACCTGTGACTTTCCACCTTCTTTTTCTCCTAATTTACATTATTTTAATAAATAAATGTGCCAAAATTCCTTTTAATGCCTTATCCATTGCCTTTGCCAATTTCCTTAGCCATAAACAATCAAATGAACACCCCCTAGGATGTCTTGTCCAACATTCATATTGGAATACATGTCCCAGTCATTCGTGGTTATTGCTTTTAACATTTATTACATGGAATTTTCATCAGGGCTGTTACAATCTCTATTTTGACCCTAAGGAATTGACCTCATAGTTTCATCTCAGGAAAATCCCCCAAATCTTGTTACCCACAATGTGGGTCTAGATCAGACACAACAGGGCACCCCTTCCACTGTAGATGGTTCCAAAGAGTACAAGATGTGTGGGTTTCAATGGGTATGATCAAGAACCCGTGTGCACACTTCCAACCCATCTCGTGATTGATCCACTCTCCCAAACTAGGTATGTCCACCTTAATGGCATGCTTGACATCCTCATCAAGGAATCTCCTTGCTAGTAGCACTCCCTTAGTGCACAGTGCAACCTCACACACTATTGCATATAACCATGTAACATAATGCCTCTTGCCATACATCTGCACCCAGTTTCACATCTCTATGCATCGTCAAACCTTGTTACATGTTGTTGCGTCATCCTGAATCAGCCAATATCCCTCCTATATCGATGTTTCCATGACTCTATGAGGAAATGCACTACGATGTGAATTGTTCCTCCTATACCATAGTGCAATCCTACACACCACCGCACACCTTCGTACTCCTATGCACCACTGCATACCCCTATCTACGCCTGGATATTATGGTCTAAAACTGAGTCCATGGGCATTAGCCCGCATCCTATTAGGTTTGCCATCTCCACTACCACACCTCCATAACATCAAATGAGTGGAAATCCCCTCCTGATCATGTTGGATAAATATGACAGGCAAACCTCCCTAAGTGTCAGTGGCAGTGTCAATAAAGTGTTACTGTTATGTGACCTTTGTGCCCCACATATCCATGAAAAATCCCCATCCCCATACAATGCACTGTCTAGTGGTCAACCTATGCCACCTCCTCTGATTAGCCCCTGTGGGAGTGCATTGATCCTCCTACGACCCCATTTCTGACCAACCTACCATGGAAACTCACAGAATTTACCTGCTCCCTTATCAATCCATCTTGCAATAGTGTTTTCTAGAACTTTGATGGAAACATGAAAGTGTGTATCCACTTAGGCATTGGATCCATCAAAGAGTTATTATTATCACTGACTAAATACCTGATGTGATGGGGGATATCACTTGGATCCCAGTAATAGTCTGGCCCTGGGGCCCCCTTGGTAACCCACAATCCTTGTGGAACTATGGCCATGGATATATCCCGACACCTAACCCAATCCACTAGGTACCAACTTAGAATCTCTTGCCATCCAACCCTAAGAGAGGAATTGAATGCATGAACTCCCATACATAGAACAAGTCGTCCATCCTGTGAATGATGCACCCTTCATAACTCATGTCGCCTCATCTCACCATCTTTGTCAGCACATAAAATTTGTGAAGGTGACTCTGACTATAACAGCCCTCGTGAAAATTACATGTAAAAATATATAAATACCACGGATGATGGGACACATATTCCAAGTTGAATGGTGGGAAAGACGTCCTAGGGGGTGTTGATTTGGTTGTTTATGGCTAAGGAAATTGGCAAAGGAAATGGCTAAGGCATTAAAGAGGCAAAAAGGTATTTTGGCACATTTATTTATGAAAATAATGGAAATTAGGAGAAAAGGAAGGTGGAAAGGTCACATTTTGCATGTGAGGAGGAAATTGAAGGAAAATAATGGAAAATGAAGAAAATAGAGGCCTCATTAATAAAAAGGCTTATGAGGATCAGTGGGAAAGACTTTGTCAGCTTAGCTTTGGAGCTCTCTCATTATTCTCTCTCTCTCTCTCTCATACTCTTGAAGACTTAGAGTTTTCTTGGAACACTCTTGGAGGGTATGACATACTTGTATTCTTGGAGCAAGAAAGCAAAGGAAGAACATGAAAGCGCAAGGAGGCATCGACATCAAAAACAACATCAGATTTGCTTGCAGGTATCAAGTTGCATGTATGATTTATTCACTATTTTTGGCATGCATGGCACATGCATGTGGTTTCTTGGTTGTGATCTATCATTGGCATGGAGGATTGCCTGGATCAATAATGGATTGCATAGCCTTTCCATTTCCTTGATAGCCATGGTGATTGTGGGTTTACTTTCATTGCTTTGTTTTGGTTGGTTCCCATTTTCCATAGCTTGGGTTGAGTTACTAGTCCTGGAAGCCCTGGTTGAACAAATGCTCTGGAAGCCCTGTAACAGCTTAGGGTGAGTTACTAGTCCTGGAAGCCCTTGGCGATTTGAGTTACTAGTCCTGGAAGCCTTGGTTGGACAAACACTCTGGAAGCTCTGTATAAGTTGTGGGTTGAGTTACTAGTTCTGGAAGCCTTGGTTGGACAAACGCTCTAGAAGCCCTGGAAGGCTTGGATGGAGACAAATATGACGATGGTTTTTGGTGATGTCCAGTCGTGAGGTGGAATCACTATCTAATGGTTTGAGGTGTGTGGCCTCTAGAAGCCCTAGATGAGTTTTGATTGATGTGTTCTATGAGACCCCACATTCATGCTTGGAATATGGCACGGAGGTGATTGGCTGAAGAGAGACTTGGCTCAGCCAATCTATGGTCGGGTGGAACATGGTAGTCCCATCTTCGATTGGTTCATTTCATTTATTAATGAAAAAACTTCATTCCCTTGATTTTCATGTGCAAATGTACTAATGTATATATGGATTTTGATGGCTGATATGTTTATTGTATTTTTGTTCCTATTATGTTGTTTATATACATAATTACCCAGGAGGTTGTTACACTGACTTTCCCTCTACAACATGCAGAGGCAACCTACTAGTGCTATAAGCCCCATCTATGTATGTCTGAGGAGGGCTGCTCTAATGCTCCAATCTGTACTCTATATATAATATTAGGGAATCCAACGATTTCCTAATGTAAGTCAGTCTGGTTGTTGACTTAGCACAAACCACTCTCATGCCCTCCAACTCCTCGTTATGGTCTCTCGTAATGTTGTGGCCTTATTTTTAAATGCTAAAAGGCCAACCTAGAAATGGTGAAATTGTTGTGGGTGAACATTGTCTGAAAATGTGATCACAACACTAGGTACATCATCAGTTGTCGACACCTCATCCATGGGTGGCACCTCCTCAACAGAAGGCCCTTTAAGTGTATGATCCACTCTGTCCACTTAAGTGCCAACCAAAGTTAGCAAGGGTATCTCCAACAAGGGTGATTCCTGCATCTCATTGGGTATATCTACATGCTGCTCACACTCCTGCATGTCCTCTGCCTCATTCTCAAACTCCTTCTCTTCACCAAAGCTTTGATATCGTGTTAGAAAACAAGAAAGATAGAAATATTTTCTTATACATGATAATTACTTGTGATGTTCTTGATTTCTTATTAGGTTTATTTATATCGTATTTCTTTTAGTTCATCAAGAAATTACCAAAGCAATAGCACATAAATCAATGGACACTAGATATAGGCTCAAAGCCAGGGAAAAACCCCTCTCGAGGGGAAAACCCAATCAATAATTCTTCCTTCAATAATTTTCTTGAGATATTCCAAGACTCTAGAATTTGACACAAACTTTCCTCCACACCAAGTTAGCCTTCTTTTCCCTTTTTCAGACGATCCTTCTTGACCCAGCAGCAACAACTGTTTCTTCAACCTAGCAACTTAGACCTTGCTTTGGAGACTTCAATATTTATTGGAAGACTTTGATCTTTACCTATAGACTTTGATCTTGGCCCAATACATCTTCTTGAGGCAGCATCATCCAACAATAGCAACTTCAACATATAGCAGCAACAACATGCAACAACTGACTACGACATCAACAAGAGAACTTTGATCTTCAAAACTAGGTCACGAGAGAGAGATAGATGCACCAAAACTTCGATTTTCCTTCCTTCCTTGTTCTAGAACAAACGCACACTCATGTTGCCTCCTTTCCTCCACTTCACACATTTTCCCAGCTTCAAGAGACATCAAACTTGCTTGGTGTGAATGCTCTCCAAATGGAATTCAAACTACTTCATTTATAATCCTTAGGTGGGTTCGAATAGCCTTCTTTGAGGTCGCCTTGATGTGGAGGTAACATAATTCATATTTGACTCAATACTTAACCTTTTTACATGATTCAAAAGCCCAAGAAGGGTCTATTTAAAATTACAATGACTCTATTGACTCAGATTAAATCCTAGAAGTCCTCAGAGGGGACTTTGACCTAAAACATGATGACCTAATCATGAAACCCATGCTTTAATAAGTCATAATAATAATAATAAATTTTTTTTTTTATTCTTTTGACAAGTACATTACATGATAACTAAAATACATTAATGAAGACCGAACCTAGTTACATTTTCCAACAGATTCAAAGGGACGAGAGATCCCACCAAATGGTGTGAGTGGCCCTTTGGTTGGCTACACATAATATTTTGAAATAATGCTCTAGAAACTCCCCAAATCCTCCACTGAAGTGCCATTGAAATTCCACACAAATTCCCCTATGAAAACTACATTTATCCTCTATCCAATCTCCTCCATAAATTAGTTTCCTTTACCTTGCACGAGATTTCTCTAGTGAGCTCTACACATTTCCATAATGGAGAAATTCTGCCTGCAAAACACTACCAAGATTCCTGTCTCAAGATAGGAAAACTCTCTAAAAATTGTTGGATCTCCCAACGCACTCTAACTAAAGAAATTGGTGCTCCATGAACTACCTTTGCGCCCAGGAAGTGTGTAGAGCTAGGTAAACTCCCACGGCGTAGCTCTAGGAGAGCCCTAAATTTGAATCCCAAAATTCCTCACTAGGGAGACACTTGAAGTTATCCAAAATGTGGGTGGGATTTCACCTCAAATCCCTGTGCTAAAAAACACTTGTCTTCTTGTGCTTAACAACTCCAAGATAAGATGGAATGTAAATAGTCAAAATATGATCCACAAAATTAGTTCATCCTTCTTTTATGCTCATTCTTATAGACTCCTTTTTAATATTATTTTATTGGTGGGGGCCATTTTCCACTAAGTGAATTTTGCCACCATTTTAATAAAATAATTTTTTTTGTTTTTCATTAATATTACTAAAATTGGGAAAAAATCCTTAGCGACTGCCATGTTCACAAAATTGAGGATATTACACATTCAAGCAGTCTTTTAGCAGGGAGATGAGACCATACCCAAAACTTAATTCGACGTAGAGTCATAAACGATATACAAAAAAATAACATAGGAAGATTGAGACAGACCTATACAAGGCCGCCTACGTATCCAACCATAACCATAACTAGTAGCATACAAAACATTAAAAACATGTACCGTCATCCAGGCACAAGAGGGGATAACAGTCTGATTCTGTTACTAGGAATGGACTTGCTTGATCAGCTGTGGGATGAGCCATTTCCAAAGGAATCCCAAGGTGTTGCTCGATTATGGCCAATTGAACGACCAATAGGTCCAGATGATGATCATAGTATCTGAGATTTCCATGCATATGATCTAGGGTCTGCCGCATTTCTCTCCTTGCTTCCTGACTATCCATTAGAGCCAAAATAAATTGCATCTTCCAGTAGAGGTCAATAGTCTTCAAGTATTAACTTGTCCCGCTACGAGTTTGAATTATGTTGGGGATCTAGGTTTCCCATTCTTTTCGTACTACTACATCATAGAGGCCAATTCGTTGGGTATATGCTTCTCTTTCTACTTATATTTATTGCAGTATTTGTTTGTGATAATGTGTTGTTGAACCCATTTCCTTGTCCTAGAGGTGGGAGTTCCCTCTACATCTGTGGGCTTCATAATACACAACCACCCTTCTTGGTTTTCCCCTCTTCCTTGGAATAATCACTGCCAGAGAAATAAACTAACCTTAAGGCAACGAAGTCGTCCAAATCACTGGAGCCTTACTAGTTGTCTAACTAATTAGGGCTCGGTACCCTCATTGGTTGTTGTTGTTGTCTTGAGGCATACTATGACTACTTTTCCACCCTACTGTATAAATTTATAAATCGAACTTTTTTGTGTGCCTCCCAAGTGGAAAAATTGGACCGTGACAATCAATGGAGTCACCACCCTTCCCACAATACAAACAGATTGTTCTGGATAGTATTTATTCCCTCCACCGACTAAAACTTTTCCCTATTCCCTTTCACCTCCCTTTCGTGTGATGCATCCAATTTGAAAGTAGGGAGGCTAAACTATGAGATTCAATTCACCCAGAACTTTAATGAAAAAGGAGTGTAGTATCAAAATAATAAACAAGCTATAATCATAGGAAACAGAGGAGTTCGTGTGACTCGAGTCAATTGATGGCTTGTGATGTCCAGGCCAAAACTAGTTGAGGATTTATACTCTTCATTGATTAGTAGCTTGCAACCCGTCTAGCTGCAATTCGCTTTGACACTTAGAAGCACCTCATTCAATGGGAGAATTGATACCTCCACCTTCTATTCTCCTCTTGTATGTGACCTTGTTCTCCTAGTGCTCTATTACCCCCCTATGTGGAGCCTTGTTACAGAGTAAAGAGTCCTACAGTTGGGCTTCTCCTTTACTTTCCTTATAGCGTTTTCCCTTTCTCAATTTGAATTGCTTCATATCCCATCACCTGTGTGCTCCAATGTGATCATTACCATGCCAAATTAATTATTGGATTTCTCTCCATTGTTGCCATTAGTTACCACTTGCATGGACATCACCTTGGTTCTCTGGCTCATGTTCCCTCATTCAAATCATATCTAGTTTTTATCTCATGCTTGTAGCCAAGATAATATGGCTAGTGTTGGATTCTTCCCTCACCTTAACTCTCTACACCCTCTGCTCCATAGCCAAAATGTCTTCCCACTCAAGACTATTTGAGCACCCTGATTTGGAGCAACTGGGTGGCATACAGAGTTGGTGTGAATCATGAGGCTAGGATCTTGCATTTGTAGGGGGAATATTGCCATGTCCCCCTTCCCATTGGCCAGGTTGGGTGGTGGTAACTTGCCCTCCCCAATTCCTCTCTTGTCACCCCATAGGGAGAGATAAATAATCAGTTAGTCAAAAGGAGATAAAACTAACATAATCCTAAAATTTTAAAAACTTAAAATTAAAACTTAAATTACACGATATATATATAAGGGTAATAGCTACGAAGTAGCTAGTCCGTGCCTTGATACCATGATTTGTAATTTTGTTTTGAAATTTGATGAGAGGAAAAAAAACTATGTTACAATTTGTTCAATCAATCATAGGATTTGAAAATTTGATAGAAGAGTAGGACAATGCAAAAAATTCCATTGCACAAGCAAATATGACATAATACAATGATCTAGCTAGAATTATTTTTTAAGAGTTCATGCACCTAAAATCATGGAAAAAGAAACATAGCATAAGGATGAAAAACATGAAGTACTAAACATAATTTATAAGGTGTAAAAAGCCATTAAATAATGATAAGTCAATATCATTATCATTATGTAATACGATCATGCACATTGCTGACAAAGAATGTGAGCCATGCCATACAACCATAAGGAACTTACTAATCACAAAAAATTACACAACCAAATTTAATATGAAACAAAGGGTTCAATACTACATATTACCTTAGTCAAGTATGTTTTTTTCTTTTTCTTGCGCTATATTTTCTTAATCCTTTATGCATTTATTATCAATGAATCACGGTATTTCATATACAACTAGCTATAAGGAAAAGCATGATGAACTTTGAACATATAGAATGTATACAAATCAACGATATCCATAAAACATGAAGTATATGATTTGTTGAATTTAGCTAACCAATTTTGACACCATGTTTATTAATTAATATTTTGCTTGCTATTCTTCCTATTTTTACATTTCTCCAAGTAGGTATTCGAGAAGAATGAATCAATACAAAAACAAAGAAAAAAGAAAAACCATAGTTACATTGAACTAACACTAGAATACCATAAAAAGGGATGAGCTAAAAAGAGAGTGAAAAAGGTGAAGCAATAACCTACTAAATAGTAAACAAGAGAGAAGAGCTAGAAACAAACAACAAATTGAATGATATACATTTGTTTCATATGAAAGTCTTTTAACAAAGGTGTCTCACATGAACTTTAAATGAACAAAGTATATGACATGTAAGAAACTATGCTTCAAAAAACTTTTAGCTCTAGTTTTTGGAATGTCATGAATTCAAAAGACGACACTATACAAGTGCAGTAATTATGTTTAATAAATATACATAATTGCTAAAGATAGTACATTACAAAAATCCACATGCTAGTAAAAAAATTTCCCCTTGCTTTGTGAAGGTCTAATTTCATAGTGGTAGTTCCTCATGACATGATACAAAAAACCTACACAAGGAGAGGGAAAAAAAATTAAGAATTAGAAGCAAGGTGTGCAAAGGGAAAAAATAAAAAACAAAATCATGTTTATTTCTTTTTCTCTCTCTCTTTTAATATCCATGATATCGTTACCATAAGTGACAGGGAGATTAAATGAAGTGATATAAATATTATACCATGAAATCTTATAATCACAGTAGGTGGCATACAAACAGTTAATAATGTTGAGTGGGAAAGTGTACTAGAAAAGAAAAGTGTGGGAAAGCAATTATGCAAAGTAGTGTGTGTGTAGAAGAAGTGTTGTGTGGATGGAGGTGTGTGGAAGAAGTGTGCGAAGGTGTGAAAGTGGGATGTGTGCAAAAGGAGGAACATGTGAAAGGGGAAGTGTTGTGTGAGAGAAGAATGTGCGGAGGGAAGTGTGTGCAGAGAAAAGGGTGTGAGCTTCCTTCCACACACATGAAATTGAACTAAGTAAGAACACTTAAGAGGGCAAAATTTTGAGGGTCAACATGTTTATAGGCTTGTGTGATAAGAGTCCCCACTTGAAAAATCTTATTAATTCTAAAATTGGTGGAAGTAAGATATGTGCGGAGTCAAAGAATGCACGAAAGCAAGGCATGTGCAGAGATAAAGCAAGTGCGAAGGTAAAAGGGTAAGTATCATTTGACTCCTTTCACAATATTTTTTTTTTTTTGTAGATAAGCACCCACGAGGGATTTGAACCAGTGACCTATCACAAGGAGTGCCTTAACAGTGCACCCATTCACCATTAATCCAAAGCCCCGTGGGAAACTCCTTTCACAATATTCAATAAGCATGAAGAAATCATAATATTTTATGTTTTATTTTACGTGATTTGGTCTCACACCTAATATATTAGGAGAAGTTAAGGCATATTATGGATATGTTAAGGAATTAATAAATATCATGGCTATATGGTTTCTATAGTTGTAGAATTTATTTTTGGGTTACATGGAGAGAAATGAAGCTACTCGATCCATGTAAGACAAAAATAAATGCTAAACTAGTAATTTTGGTTAAAATTCACATTAATTATTTAATTGGAAGAATTTATTAAATTTTATATATTCCACTCAGAAATATTTGCAATAGTATTTATATAAAAATTAAGTGTAAAGTGAGTAATGACACTCTCCCACATTTGGTGGAAATATTTCCTTTTGCCCTTATATTTTTTGCGGGCTAGATTCATTTCGCGTGTGAGAGGAGATAGTATGTGCAAATACGGTTTTCATGCTTTTTCTTGGTAAGAACTAGAAAATAATTTATACTTATGAGATAGACATTTAATTTTTGTAAACAAGGTTTATTAATTCAATTAATATAAATATGTTTGTGCATATATTAATGTCTATAGGTCTGTGTGACAAGTTTGTCTGCTTGAAAAATCTTATTAAGTCTAAAATTGGTGGAAGTAAGGCATGTGTGAAGTTAAAGACTATGCAGAATCAAGGCATGTGCAGAGCTAAAGCTTGTGCAAAAGTCAAGTATGTGCGGAGGTAAAGCATTTGTGGAGATAAAAGGGTAAGTATCTTATGATTCCTTCCGTAATATTCTGAAATCATGAAGAAGTCATAATATTTTACGTTTTATTTTACTTGATTTGATTTTATACTTTATATATTGAGAGCATCTAAGGCATATTATGGATATGTTAAGGAATTAATAAATATCATGGTTATGCCCATTTTGGGTTACGTGGAGATAAAGGAAGCTACTTCAATGCATGCAAGACAAACATAGAGGCAAAAGTAGTAAATTAGGTTTTAATTCACATTAATTAATTAATTGGAAGAAATTATTAAATTTGATATATTCCACTCATAAATATTTCCAGTGGTATTTATATAAAAATTAAGTGTAAAGTCAATAATGATACTCTCCCTCCTTTGGTAGAAATATTTCCTTTTTCCCCTATATTTTTGGTGGGCTGCAGTTATTTCGTGTGTGAAAGAAGATACTATTTGAAAATGTAATTGTTGAAATATGATTGTCATTGATGACAACCCAAGCAATGCTAGAAGAATACATGTCTTTGATGAAAAAGATGACAAGCCAAATCAAGTCTTTTGGGGTCAATATCATGATCATTGGATGATCCTCGTCATGACGATTCCAACAGTATGTGGCACACCACCAGGCTCCACACAGTTTGAAAGTTAGGCCTTTTATAAGGTCAAAGCCCCCTTACTGTCGCCAATGTCCCCAAAAGGAGATGATGTGGTAATATTTCATTGGAGATTCAATTTAATGGTCAAGATATTATCATTGGTTGTGGGGTTTTGGATCCATTCAAAGTCGGCCTACAAGGGGAATTTTTTTATTGTTTAAAAGGTTCCCTCAACATTATAAGTTGGCATCAATAAAATATGCGGGTTTTGGCTCCAATTAATTTTAAAATTTGTTTTGATTTCCCTCCATTTGAAGGTCAAATGGTCTCCCCTACCAGAAGCCTCCATGCTTGTATAAATACAAACTATTTTAGCCCTTTAAGGGAAGAACCAAATAAATTTATCTTCAGCAAGAAAAATATATGATTCTCTGTGGCCTTATATAGTCTTGAACATCAACGAAGGAGGTCAATTTGAAGGTATTTTTTTCCTTGAATTTTGGCTTGTTCTTCTTGGATTTTGTTTCTTATTGGATGTGGTTATGGATAATTTATATCTATTTGAAGCCTACTTCTTGGAAGAATAGTGGAGCAAAGTTGTTTGTGATCTATGGAGACATTCACCCTTCAAGTAGTCTCTTTTATGGAAAGCATATCAAGCCTAATCTGAAATCACACTCTTATAATATGAAGGAGGTTGAAGCTCTGTGTTTGTTGGGTTAAAATCTTCATTTCTGGGGTTGTGGTTTCATTGTACTTTGGGAATTCCTGTGGCCATTCGGTACCCTTGAAGTTGATCCTGAAGCCCGCTCTCTCCTCAAAATATGCATCTTATCTTGTTGCACATGGATGTGATCTAAAGTTTATGGTTTGGTGCAATTTGATGACTTATTTAAGGCTTTTGACTTCAGGTATATTGGGCATATAAGCACACATCAACTTTCTCTGAGGTCTCTCCTACGCAAGGCATGGCAAGTCATTACGTATGTCATGCAATATTTTAAATTTGGGTTTTCCAAGCAAATTCCCACAACCCTCATGTGAAACTACTATTGGCATTTAAGGTCAGGTTGAGACATTATTAGCCCTCCAATTCTGAGATCCTTTAACGTTATTTGAAGAACTTTTCATGGCTCAAATCAAAGTTCTCCATGAAATTTTTTTTGGCCTTGTTGTAGGAAAAATTCTAAGATGTTATTCAAGGGTTTAAGTAAACTTCATGCACAAATTTGTGCCTTCTGCATTATAGACATCCCTAGTTGTATACATGCTTAAACAAATACTCTCATAGTTTCAACAACTTACATATATGGCATCTCTACTCATTAATTGTTGAAGATATGTGACTTAATTTGTGGAGCCTTGTGAGGTTTCAAGCTATAGACTTGTGCAAATGTGATCTAACAACTTTGAAGTCTATGCAAATGAATAAAACATTGATATATGATCAGTTCTCGCTTGATGAAAAAAGCCCTATAGCATTTCTTTGACAATGTACATGCTAGAGAAGTTAACCTTAAGAAGTTAATTTGTGCTTGGATCCTCTTTATTGGCAAGTGAAGTACAACAAAATTGTATATGTTAAGTTTAAGCATGTATACAACTAGGGATGTTTATAATGCAGAAGGCACAAATTTGTGCATGAAGTTTCCTTAAACCCTTGAACAAATACTCTCATATTTTCAACAACTTACATATATGGCATCTCTACTCATTAATTGTTGAAGATATGTGACTTAATTTGTGGAGCCTTTTGAGGTTTCAAGCTATAGACTTGTGCACATGTGATCTAACAACTTTGAATTCTGTGCAAATGAATAAAACATTGATATATGATCAGTTCTCCCTTGATGAAAAAGGTTCTATAGCATTTCTTGCACAGTGTACATGCTAGAGAAGTTAACCATAAGAAGTTAATTTGCGCTTGGATCCTCTTTGTTGGCAAGTGAAGTAGAACAAAATTGTATACGTTAAAGAGTGAAACTAGGGTGAACAATCATAAATAATGAATAATTAACTAATAATTAGGGTAAACAATCATAAATAATGAACAATTAACTAATAATTAGTGTTTAAGAGTTTTGTATCTAAGGATATGACCATTCATTGAAATTGAGCTCATACTCACGTAAATCGCTTATTTACCATAAGTTAATACCCGCCATAATTTAAGCAAATATTTGCGTAAAAGATGGGATAAGAAAAAGGATGTAAATAAATATACTTACCAGAATTTACTGCCCACCATTATTTACAGGTTCTTCAACACTTTAACAAATATGGGTAAAAATGTAAATGTGCAAACTTACTAGAATTTAATTTACAAAGATACGTGATCCAATTTACAAAGAGACATGTCTTGGGTATCTTGAGTATAAAATACACTTGAAACTTTTCATTTTATACAATTCACTTATCATCTCATATCCTCTTGTACTTATTGTTGATGTTCTATCTACAATTATTGTCAATGATGATCTAAATTGAATTCTACTGAAGTTTAAATGTGATGGCTATTGGAATCTGAAGTAAAGTTGTTATTAGGCTAATAAGACATTGAAGTAATTGTTGCAAGCATATAACATACCATAAAATTTAACATGGTATCAAAGCCCAGGTGAAGATAAGCCCAAGGAACATGAGAAGCAATCATTGTTGAATAATTAATGTTATTGAACAAGGTCTGTTGTGTTGAGAAATCTAGGGCATAGCAATGAGCTGATTTCTCTTGAATGATAACTGCTTGTGAATGTGTATTACTACTTTAGATTAGGATCTTATCTTTACCTAGATTATTACAGTGTTATTCTTCATCAAACAGTTATCAAAGTGTAAACAATAAAGAGACAAGAGACATAGAATATATGTGATCAACCAAGGCCAAAACCTCTCCAACTTGAGAGGAAAACCCAAATGAATTATTCTGATAGATACTTCAATTGACGAATACCAAGACCAAGACCCTTGAAACAACCTCTCCAAGACCAAGTCACAAGATCCTTCTTTTATTATTCTTCTTCTTTCTCAAGTCAACACAGGTGAAATTTCCTTCATGCATTGCACTTCTCAGCTACCTAGAAATTTTGGTTCCTCTCCATATACCTGTTGCAATCTGTAGTTTTTCAATTTCGCGCATGGGAGGTGAGGGAGATAGTTTAGAGATGATTTCCTTCTTCACTATACTTGGAGACTTCTCTAGGTGACCTTGACTAGCAAGGGAGTTGATTTGGAGACCTTCTTTGTGACTTCCTCAAGGATTGTTATGAAACTTCTACAGGAACCCTAGTTTCTGCCACACGTGTGAAGAGACTAGCCCAAAAACAGTGCCAAACAACTTCGATTAGGTTCCTTCTTCCTTAGCTTGATGATGGTCTCTTTCTCTAGTGATTCTCGCACTTCTTTTATGTTCTTGATGCTTGACCAAAATTTGATCTTAAGTGAGGCTAAGCTACAGTATTAATAGTTGTCTGTCCATAAAAATAAGCTGACTTTCCTAGTGACAAGGCTGACATGCCTTTCTAGAATTATCTTTAGGCTGACTTTAAGGTGAGCTTGTGACATGGTCTTGGAGGGTTATTGACACAATCAAAATTAATTTTTATAATATCTAACATGTCTTTATTACATGACATTAACTTCCTAGACTTTACTTGATGACCAACCCTAAAGGCTCACAATGGGAGCCTTAACTATAAAATAAAATTCCTTGAGCATGAAACCCATGACTCAAGCATTAAAAAAATAAATTTATTTTATTCTTTACATCAATTACATAAAATCATAATTACACATGCCATTACGAAGACCTAACCTAGTGAAATTCTTCAACATGTTGGAACAAGTCTCCATAACTACTCACTCTTGTTTCAAGATAGAAGATAAGCTCAGTGAAAAATCAGATTATCATGCCTAGAATATGACTCTTGATTTGACCTTGGAGGAACATCTTTCAACATAGAATAAGCTCAATTAAAAATTAGATTATCATGCCTGGAATATGACCCTTGATTTGACCTTGGAGGAACAAGAAGTGTTGGATTATGTGCAAGGGAAAGTGGTAGATCCTCCTCCAAATGCACCTACCGTTGCTAAAACAAAATTCATAAAAGGAGAGGTCAAAGCTAAGAAAATATTAGTTGACTCCATTCAAAATAATTTAATCTTTTATATTTCTGATTTGGGAATTTCCAAGGAAATGTATGATAAGTTGACAGGTATGTTCAAACTCAACATTCCAAATCAAATTGTCTTTCTCAAGAACAAGTTGAAGGATATCAAAATGGACAAAGGGGAGCTTATACAAGCATATTTCATGAGAATAACTCAAGTGAATAATAATTTTCTATCTATTGGAGAAGTTATTGCTGACAGGGAACTCACTCTTATTGCACTTGGAGGTCTTACAAGGCCATGGGAAACATTTGTCATCACCATTCTCAACAATGACAAGATACCTGGTTTTGATGAGCTATTGGTTAGATGCACTGAAGAGGAACTAAGGATGATGGAGAGAGATAAGTATGTTAATGGAAGTGAACTTATTGCTTTCTCTACACATGCTAAAAGGAGAAATGATACTGGTCCATCAAATTCAAGAAGGTGGGTTTTGGATCTAAGAAGGGATTCAAAGGAAAAGGAAAAGGAATATGATTCAACTGCAACAAGTTTGGCCACTGTGTTATAGAATGTCCTCATAAGAAGAATCCTCCAAGGGAAAACAACAACAATCAAAGAAACAACAGGTCTAACTACAAAGGAAAATGTAATTATCATGCTACTCAAGAAGGAAATAATCAACCTCCCAAGAGGACAAGAATGCCCGGTATGATGAAAATAATTTTGTTGAAAAACAAGATGAGTATTATCTCATTTCTGGTTTATCTACTGCCTCTCCTCTGGACACCTTGGATCAATGGCTAATTGAAGTGGAGCCTTAAGGAATTTCACTAGATATAAGGAGGTTCTCTCAAATTTAGTTGAGAGGAAGAATAATCGAAACATTATTCTTGGATATGATGCCACCTACCTTGTGAAAGGAATAGGAACTGTTATTCTTCACTTGAAGTATGGTCAAACCATACATCTTCAAGATGTTTTATATTTTCCCATTTTGAAGAAGAATTTGGTATCTATTTCTGCAATGGAGGACAAAGGCTTGAAGGTAGCTTTCACTGATGGAAAGGTACATGCATGGAATAAGAACTTTAGAGATGCTTTTACTCTTGGGTTTAGGGTTGATGGTCTTTATCAAGTTATTGGAAGTCCTTTGGGAGTTTGATAATTGAAACCTTTATTCAATGTGAGCTATGGCACTGAAGAATTTCTCATTTACATTGCAAAGTCTTACCAAGTGTAAGGAATGTGGTCACAGGGATACCCGAATTTCATATGAATCATGAAGGAGTTTGTCAAGGTTGTGCATCATGAAAACATACAAAGGGACCATTTCCTTCAAGTGAGAACAAGACAACTGATAATCTTCAATTTATCCATTCTAACATGGTTGGTCCTTTTCCCGTGACTTCATTGGGAGGATACTTATACTATGTGATATTTGTGGATCTCCCACAAAACGTGGATTTATTTCTTGAAAAAGAAGGACGAATAATTTATATGGTTTCACTATTTCATAACATTGGTGGAGAATCATACAAGTAAGAAGATCAAGACATTGAGAACTGATAATGGAACCAAATATGAATTTAATGAATTCAATGACTTTTGCAAAGAGGTGGGTATTAAGAGGGAGCTCATCATTCCATACAATTCACAACAAAATGGAGTTGTTGAGAGAAAGAATCATACAATTATGGAAGCCACCCATGCCATGATTCATGATCAAGGCATACCAAAGTTTTGATGGGGAGAAGTTGTGAACACTAATGTGTATGTTCAAAATAGGAGTCCTCATAAAAGCTTGGATTTCAATACACTTGAAGAAATCTTCATTGAACCTCTCATTTATTAATGTAAGAGGGAATTGACTTCTGAATTCGAGTTGAAGGACCTAGGATTGATGCATTACTTCCTAGGATTAGAGGTATGGAAAAATCTAAGAGATTTTCCTTTCTCAAGGAAAACATATTGTGAAGTTGTTAGAAAGATATGGCATGGTGGACTACAAGTTTGTGACTACAGTGATGGAACTAAATGTCAAGAAGCTATGTGGAAGCGTTGGTGGTCCGGTTTTGGAAAATCCTACTGAATATAGACAACCTATGGGGGCATTGATGTTCTTGGTGAAACCATGACTAAACCTATACTTTGGTGTTAATATATTGAGTCAATTTATGGTTGAGCCTCATAATATACATTGGGTTGCTGCAAAGAATCTTCTAAGTTATCTTCATGGTACTATCAATAATGGACTTAGGTACACTATCAAGGATATGAGATTACATGGATATACTCATGCCGATTTGGATGGTGGTGTTGTGGATAGAAAAATCACATCGTATGTTGTTTCTCTTTGGGATGTGCTTCCATCTCAGGGATGAGAATAAAAACAAAATTTTGTTGCACTAAGCATCACTGAGGCTGAATATATTACAGCTAGTATGTCTTGTCGTGAAGCCATTTGGTTGAGGAAGATCTTCAATGATATATTTAAGAATGTGTCTGATACCACCATAATTTATTGTGATCATCAAAGTGGGATTCACTTTTCAGAGAATCCCTTGTTCCATGACCGATCCAAGCATATTGATATTAGGTACAATTTTATCCAAGATATGGTACAACAGGAAGCAATAAGGCTCCAACACATCTGGACGAATGAACAAGTTGCTAACATCCTCACAAAGCATTTGGTAAATTCCAAATTCTTATCCTTCAAAAAGAGACTTGGAGTTGTGAAAAGACCCTCCCATGAGGGTCTCGATAGAATAGGACATTGACTTCTGGGAGCTCTTGGGGGTCTGGGGTACTTCTTTGAGATATATTAGCACAGAGTGAGTGGTTCACCCTCCCCTGTAGAATACATACTCCAACATGTGAGCATAGGTTGATTAGTTCAAATTCCCTTATGGAAACCCCAACAGGGTAAGTGGTTCACCATCCCTTGTGGAAACCCCAATAGGGTGAGTGGTTCACCATCCCTTGTGGAAATCCCAACATACAGACTACCCTTATAGTCTAGGACTCTTGGGAAGTACCTCTCATTTGGCCAATGAGTTGGGAAAGTTGTTAGGGTTAATTATTACTACCGAAGGACGCATCAGGTACTCCTATATTCTCTATGACTAGGGTGCATGATGTTCAACAATTTGATCACTAAGGATCAATCCTAGTATGGGTTCTATCCCTAGACCTGAGGACTTGCCTCTATCGTTTTGGCAAGACTGTCATGGTCTTGTGACCCACCCTCTTGCAATCCTTTCTTATTTGACTATGATATCAATCTTTAGTAGAGACAAGACAAGTTGGAGACATGGCACATGATTGACACGATAACATAGCCATGGATGAATGTTGACAGGTGGAATTACTCCCTAGTTAAGAGGGAGTGTTAAAGAGTGCAACTATGGGCTAATTCCCCTTCCTAGAAGTGTGTATATCTATAATATCTATATATATAATATATATATATATATATATATAACAATCATAAATAATGAATAATTAACTAATAATTAGTGTTGAAGAGTCTTGTCTCTTAGGACATGACCATTCGTTGAAATTAAGCTCACACTCACGTAAATAACATATTTACCATAAGTTACTACCCGCCATAATTTAATCAAGTATTTTTGTAAAAGATGGGATGAGGAAAAAGATGTAAATAAATATACTTACCAGGAGTTACTTCCCACCTTTATTTACGTGTTCTTCAACACTTTAACAAATATGGGTAAAAATGTAAATGTGCAAACTTACTAGAATCTAATTTACAAATATACTTGAACCAATTTACAAAGAGTATAAAATATACTTGAAACTTTTCATTTAATACAATTCACTTCTCATCTCATATTCTATTTTACTTATTATTGATGTTCTATCTACAATTACTCTCGATGATGATTTAAAGTGAATGCTATTGAATTTTTAATGTGATTTCTATTGAATTTGAAGTAAAGTTGTTATTGGGCTAATAAGACATTGAAGTTGAAGAGTCTTTTGTCTTAGGACATGACCATTCGTTGAAATTAAGCTCACACTCACGTAAATAACATATTTACCATAAGTTACTACCCACCATAATTTAATCAAGTATTTTTTTTAAAGATGGGATAAGGAAAAAGATGTAAATAAATATACTTACCAGGAGTTACTTCCCACCTTTATTTACTGGTTCTTCAACACTTTAACAAATATGGGTAAAAATGTAAATGTGCAAACTTACTAGAATCTAATTTACAAATATACTTGATCCAATTTACAAAGAGTATAAAATATACTTGAAACGTTTCAATTAATACAATTCACTTCTCATCTCATATTCTCTTTTATGTATTGTTGAAGTTCTATCTACAATTACTCTCAATAATGATATAAATTGTATGTTATTGAATTTCTAATGTGATTGCTATTGGAATCTGAAGTAAAGTTGTTATTGGGCTAATAATACACTGAAGTAATGGTTGCAAGCATAGAACATACAATATTGCATTGTATGTTGAACATTGTATCACTAAGACAAGCAGTTTCACATACATCAAATCATATTCTAAGCTACAACAAATATTCTCAGTTTACTTTGAGGGGTTTCATCTTCAACAACCAAGGCAATCATTAGTACATTGAGGGTAGACAAGGTAGAAAAGGGAGAGGTCCGTTTTTCATCTAAGGTACATTGTCTAGGGGTTTCATTGTCACATATTTTAGTAGAAGTATTGAATCCTTGAAGAAATCTGACACTTACTATATATTTGAAGGATACATCAATAATTGGGGTTTTTGATAGTCATGATTAGATTTTTAATAGAGTTATCATTAAATATTTTGTAAGTGGGTCATTATCCCTGGTACGGGAGCCCACAATTTATTCTTTCATTTTATATTTTCAGGATGGTTGGGTGGTGCAAGGCAGGAGAGTGAAGTCTCCTTCAGGTTTATCCTAAAAATACTTCAGGATGGTAGGTTTATGCTAGGGAAAGTTGAAGCTTGCAGGGTGTTGGAGCATCCTATCAATTGTAGCTGATAAAACTAGGGTGTTGGAGCGTCCTTCCAGTTGGTGTTGGTAAATTAGGGTGTAGCAGCATCCATTCAGGAGTTGGAGCTTCTTGACAAATTGAATGCTTTTATAGAGTATTGTGGAGTTGGGGTTTCCCTTTCAGTTGGAGCCGAAGAATTATTGTACTCACAAAATATAAGAAAAGCGTTCAGTGGTTTTTCTCACACAAGGGTTTCCACGAAAAAAATTGTTGTGTATTGCTCTTGAGATGTGTTGTTAATTATTTTTCTTTTGTTCATGATATAAAAATTTAAAATAAACTAATTGTAAGAGAAATACTAATTCACCCCCCTCTCAGTATTTCCAACAATAAGAATTAGAGCAGGTTCCTTCATCAGCAATTTAACCACTAGAAGGGCGGTCATGGAGTGCACAAAGATTGAAGTTCCAATTTTTAATGGAAAAAACTATGTGCTTTGGAATGGAAGGATGAAAGCATATGTGCAAGCACCAGGATGTGATGTATAGAAAGTTGTAATGACAGGATACACAGAACCCTCCACTGCTCCAACAGATGATGCAAATAAGAAGCTCTATGATAATAATGCTAAAGCTAGGAAGGTTATTTTGAATGGTCTAACTAAATTAGTGCATTTAAAAGTAATGCATTGCACATCTGCAAAAGATGTTTAGGACAAGCTTCAAAATATATGTGAAGGAGACAAAAAGGTTAAGGAGGCCAAGCTTCAAACCTTGAGAGGAAAATTTGAGCAGCTAAAAAAGAATGAAGATGAAAATATTGCAGCTTATTTTCTCCAGGTTGATGAAGCAGTAAATGGCATACAAGGATTGGGAGAAACAATTGAAAACAAAGTAATTATCTAAAAAATACTGAGATCACTTCCAATGAGGTTTGATGCCAAGGTTTATGTGCTAAAAGAAATATCAGACTTGGAAAAGGTCAACATGGATGAGTTGCATGGAATACTTACAACTTATGAAATGAAAACGCAGTAGAAGAACCCATCCAAAAAGGAAGCAACTATTACGACATCCAAGAAGGAAGGGAAAAACAAGAAATAGTCTACGCCACACCCCAGTTGTAGTGACAGTGAAATTTCAGATGAAGAGGTAACCAACTTTGTGGGGAAGCTAAAAAAAAGAACATGAAAGTACATAGGTAAGATCCCTTAAAATGTTTCAATTGTGGTCAATTTCGTCATTTTTCGTCAAAGTGTCCTTATGCAAAGAACTCAGATAACGGTGATGAAGAGGAAGCTTCGAGGAAAGAAAAGAAGAATGAAATAAGATATAAGAAGTGAGGTAAAAATAAATGCTTCAAGAAAAGTTTATACCCAAAGGAAGATAGTTATTCATCTTAAGAAGAAAGTGACAATGACAAAAAAATGACACGGGAGGGTTTTGTTCATGGCAAGAGATAATAGGAAGGAATCACTTGAAGAACAAGAAGATGATGATGAAGAAGAAGAAGGTGAGGTATATTTTATGAGAGTACTTACTAGTGCTTTAAAAAATATAAAAGTAGAAATAAGGAACGTCGAAATATGGGAAGCCAAATTGAGTGAATTAAAGAAGCACACTAAGGGTCTCAACAAAAAGATGGAAGAGTCATTAAGTAGTCTCATCAATCTCAAATTGCGATCAGAAGAGGCAAATAAAATCAAAGAATCACTCAAGAAGGAGTTGGAAGATACCATCAAGTGAAAGGATGGTTTAGAAGTAGAAATGCTCTCTACGGAAGGAAGCACATAAGAAGAAAATACAACAGAATTTTGCAAATAGAACAAAATTTTTAGATGAAATTATAGTCAAAGATCATGCAGTGACAAGACTGGATTAGAATACAAGCCTACATTCATCGAAGGCTCTAGCTCCACGATGACAGAAAAATAAGCTCAACATAAAACATATATTGATATAGTCAAAGATTCCAAGGAGTAAAGTATCCCTGTCAAAGAAAAGACTCAAGGTAAACTAATGCGAAATAAAAAGCCTAAAGTGGAGATATCATAGGAGGAAGGCCTTTGGAGAACTATACCACCAAGATGATCTCCTCCTAGCTATCAAACTATCTTTCTTGGTGTATGTTATTCTTGAAACAATTTTCGACATAAGGTCATAAACTTCAAAGCTTATTCTAGGTATAGAAGCTACTACATGAATGACTATTCTAGAAAGATATCAAGAAGATTGCAAACAAAATTATAACATATTTGGAAATTTGAGCAATGAAGTAGAATGGTACAAATTCAACAATTTTAGACATCTCACTAAAGACTACAGGGTAACCACTCCTCCAAGGGAATCACAAAATGCTTTAGAGGCTCCTCCAAAGGTTTGGAAAATGAAAAATGAAAGTTGTGTCATTGCATTAAAGGCTGAAAGCTATAAAAGTGTATGGTATGTTGATAGTGGCTACTCAACACATATGACACAGGATAATAAAAAAATACTCTCTCTATAGGAAGATTGCAATGGAACAGTCTCATTCGGAAATGATGGTTTTGCAAAGGTGATAGGAAAGGGTATAGTTAAGCTCAGAAGTAAGAAAGCTACAAAAAAAGAGGTGTTACTCATTGAAAACTTGAACCACATTCTATTAAGTGTGAGCCAAATGTGCGATCAACGATAGAAATTGTTGTTCGACTCGAGGAAATGTGAAATAAGGGAGAAACAAGGTAGGTTAGTGGAAACAAAAACAATAAATCGAAATGATATATACACCTTGGATGAGATTAGAAAGGAAGGTTGTTTCTTGGGTAAAGAGGATGAAAGATGGCTCTAGCACAAAAGGATGGGACACATGAACTTTGACAATCTAGTCATAGCCAATAAAAAGGAAGTGAGAGAAATGTGTGAGATTCCAAAACCAACTAGCACTTCATGTAAGCAATGCAAGAATGGAAAATAAATAAGATTTGAGTTCAAGGCCAAGGAGAATTCCACTTCAAAACCATTAGAGTTAGTACACACTGATCTATGTGGACAGATGAAAACCAAAGGATTGGATGATGAACAATACTTCATGTTAATTATCGACAATTATACCAGGATAACAACAATTAGCTTTATGAAGAAGTCTAGAGCCTTTGAATGCTTTAGAATCTACAAGGATATGGTTGAGAATGAAATTAATTTGAAAATTAAATATTTGATATATGATAATGGAGGGGAGTTCAACTCTAAGGGATTCCAACACTTTTGTGAGGAATAGGGAATAAAGAGACAATTCTCAATAGCCAAGACACCACAACAAAGTGAAGTCATTGAAAGAAAGAATAGAACACTCGAATAAATGGCTAGGACCATGTTGAATGGTTCCAAATTAGTGATGTATTTTGGGTGCAAGCAGTAGATACAACAATGCACATTCTAAATAGAGGAATTCTTATAAGAAATAGTGACAAGATCCTGTACGAATTATGGAAGGGAAAACCAGAAAATATCAAGAACTTCAGAGTTTTCAGGAGCAAATTCTACATTAAGAGGGAAGATAAGAAGAACGAGAAATTTGATTATCGAGTGGATGACGGCATATTTGTTTGGTACTTACAAAAGAGCAAAGAATATATATGATATAATCTAAGACTCAACAATATCGTGGAGAGCATTCATGTAACCTTTAATGAAACAAATACAAAGCAGGGATCATCATCTTCAAGGAATGAAGAAACACAAGAACCAAAGCTAGAAGAAATAGTTAAGAAAGAAGAAGTAAAAGAGCAAGAGGAGTCAATTACCAATCAAGAAAACAATCAACAAGCACCATATAAATCTCCCAAACTTTGGTACCATAATAATTATCCATCAATTCATATTATTAGTGATGTAATTGTAGCAATAGGAACTAGAATAACCAGACTAGGACAAGGTCATATCGCTTTATTATCCATGCTTGAGCCTAGAAATTTTGAAGAAGCTAGCCATGATTAACACTGGATCAAGGCCATGGAAGAAGAACTTGATCAAACTGAAAAGCATGACACATGGAATTGGTTCCAAGGCTAAAGGACAAAAATGTCATTGGTACAACCTGGGTCTTCAGGAACAAGCTTAATGATGATGAATAGGTAACCAAGAACAAAACAAGATTGGTTTGTAAAGGATATCCGCAGGTTGAAGGAATAGACATTGAAGAGACATTTGCACCGATGGCTAGGATGGAAGCCATCAGGATGTTCTTAGCCTATGCTTGTTCGAGAAGGATTAAGGTGTATCAGATGAACATCAAGTCAGCCTTCTTGAATGAAGAATTGGAGGAATTGGAGGAAGAAGTCTACATAGAACAACCTGGAAGATTTTTTCTTAATGATAAGAATAATTATGTTTGCAGGTTAAATAATGCTTTATATGGTCTCAAGCAAGATCCTAGAGCTTGGTATGCCCATCTGGACAAGTATTTGTAGAAACAAGGGTTTAAAAGAGTAAATGTCACTAGAAACCTATATATAAAGGTTGAAGAAGATATTTTGACTATCAATGAAGTGTATGTGGATGAAATCATCTTTGAAAGTGACGATGATAGGCTAGGTAATAAGTTTTCAAAAGATATGCAGAGTGAGTTTGAGATGTCATTACTTGGTGAGTTGAATTTCTTCTCGGGACTCCAGATATCTCAGAAAGACGATGGCATATTCATCTGCAAACCAAGTACATAAGGAAATGTTGAAGAAGTTTCAGATGGAAGATAGTAAACTACCTAGCACTCTAATGGTGATTGGTTTCAATTTAATAAGGGACGATATATCCAAGGATGCAAACCAAAGAATGTATATATTGATGAATGGCAACTTACTATATGTAACAACTTTGAGACTAGATGTGAAGTAGGCAGTTGGGTAGGTAGCACATTTCCAAGAAACACCAAAATAATCCAATGTTCTTGCAATAAAAAGAATCCTTCTATACTTTTAAGGAACAACATATTTTGGTTGATGGTATCCAAAAGGAAATTATCTAACTATCACAACCTATACATATGCATATTGGGTAGGTAGTGTGGAAAATCATAAAAGTGCTAATTGAGAAAGAAGCAATATTGATTGTCTTTATCCACAACAGAGAAAAAAAAATCGCAGCAACTACATGTTGTACTCAGATCCTTTTGATGAAGCAAACTTTGCAAGATCTTCAAGTGAAATTTGATGAGAACATTTTCATGTTCTTTGACAACACCAAAACCATAAGTATCTCCAATAATATTATCATGCACTTAAAACAAAACACATTCCTATTAATATCACTTTCCGTGGAAACTGGTTGCAAAGAAGAATATCAAAGTTGAGTACATTGGGATAAAGGAGAAGATAACTTATTTTCACAAAACTTATACCTCGAGAGACCTTTGAGTATATTCAGTAGAAACTTGGGATTTTATCAGGTTCACATTGAGATTCTTTCCATCTAGCTAAGCAATTAGGGGGAGATAGGAGTCTTGCAAGATGAAAGAATATGTTATCATGTTAGGGGGAGTTACCCTTTCTCATTGATGTGAAAGGGGGAGAAAAATAAAGGGAAGAAGATAAAAGGCATGGAGTCAAGGGGATAGATTATCACAAGGGGATTATGTGTGTTGTCATCAATGAAAAAGATGGATATTGTTGAAATATGGTTGTCATTAATCTCAACCCAAACAGTGTTAGAAGAATCCCTGCCTTTGATGACAAAAAAAGGCAAGGAAAATCAAGTCTTTTGGGGTCATGATCACCATCATTGGATGGTCCTCATAATGAAGATTCCAATAGTATGTGGCGCACCACAAGGCTCCAAACAGTTTGAAATGTATGCCTCTCAGAATATCAATGCCCCCTTGATGTGGTCACTATGTCCCTAGAAGGAGAGGATGTAGTGGGCTTTTATTGAAGAGTTTGTATAATGCTCATAATACAGATCTTGAGGGGAGGCCCCCAAGGTCTAAAAAATTGAAACGCTAGAAGAAAAGAGGAGAACACACACTAAAAAAAACCACAAAGAAACTTTTTATTAAATATAAAATAATTGTAAAAGCTACATTCTGGTGGAAAATTTGTCCTTTTACAAAATGTAACTTGTTCCTTATATCCCTTTTTAGTTACAATACCATGGGTGGGTAAATACCATGGGTTAATGAATACCATGGGTGGATAAATACCATGGGTGGATGCCACTTACAATATCGTGGGTAAATTTCATGTGTGGATGAATACCATGGGTGGATGATTACCATGGATAGATAAATACCATGGGTGAATGAATACCATGGATAGATGCCACTTACAATACCATGGGTGGATGAGTACATGGGTGGATGCCACTTTCCATTTGGATCATTCCTCCCCCCTTAAGAAGCAACTGTCCCCATTGTGTGAAGTTCCCTCTTGAGAAGCCTTTGTTGAATATGAAGAACCACTTAAGAGAAGGGTTTTGCATGGTTGACCCATAATCGTGATGAACGAAGATCCGAGGATAGCAATACCCTGTAATGTTAGTGCCCAACTATGATAATGACAGTGTGTGACCTAGAAAATGGAATTCAATAAAGTTTGGGTTTGTCGATGACCCATAACCATGACAAACAAATATCTGAGGATAAAGATACCTTGTAATGCTTGCGACCAACTGTGATACTAATAGTGTGCGACCTAGAAAATGGACTTCGATGACAAGGGTTTTGTGCGGTTGACCCATAACCTTGGGTTTGTGGATGACCCATTACTGTGATGCTAGTTAGTCTACTTGGTAAAAGCACGGTGGATTGTCAGTAGATTATCATATCTAGTGAGATGTTGTAAAGGCTTCTTTCAAATTATAGACCTCTTGTTGTAACTTTGTTGATAACTTCTGCTACAAGTGATAAAATCAAATCCAGTCAAAGAACCATTTGAGGTATTGAAGATATCTTTCCACTGATATGAGATAATTGAACTTTGACGACATGTGGAGTGAAATTATTCTAGAAACTCGTGGTACGCGTGGTTGCACAACGTTCCAGACATGTGTAACTTCAACTACTCATATATCTCAAACTTGGAGATGAAATCATATTTCATAAAAAACCCATTTGTGCTAAAAGAAAATAATTTCAAATGAGCTATTTTGCACCTTCTAAAATGCTCTATGGAGGTCGTAGTAATTGCTTGAAGTTTTATGAAGATTGCTGCAAATATTTAAAACTGAAATAACTTCAAACCATCATTCCTATGGAGATGTAACCTAAATTTGATACCACTGATCCGTACCTTGGGGGGAGGCCCCCAAGATATAAAAAAATGAAATCATAGAAGAAAAGATGAGAACACACAATAAAAAAAACCACAAAGAATTTCTTTATTAAAATAGAGAATAACCGTAAAAGCTACATTGCGGTGGACAACCTATCTTTTTACAAAATGTGACTTGTTACTTATAGCCTTTTTTAGTTACAATACCATGGGTAAATTCCATGGTTGGGTAAATACCATGGGTGAATAAATACCTTGGGTAGGTGTGACTTACAATACCATGGGTATATAAATACCATGGGTGGATGCCACTTACAATACTATGGGTAAATTTCATGTGAGGATGAATACCATGGGTGAATAAATACATGGATAGATGCCACTTACAATACCATGGGAAAATAAATACCATGGGTGGATGA
>APFE031333107.1:1607-39739 GCA_000404065.3 Pinus taeda
TATCCACTCAAGGAAACATGAGACATCCGACCGCTCACATCGGAATGAATCAAATCAAGTATCCCAGTCACTCTGCTGCCACTGCTGGGAAAAGGGGATTTGGAAAACTTGCCCATCGCACATCCTTTGCAAGTATCAAAGTGATCAGTACTGAAATCTGGCACACCTGTAGTGATCTCCCGCAAGGTCCTCAAGGCTCCATGATACATATGCTCCATCCTGCGGTGCCAAATCTCACACAACTCAGCACTGCTAGCTCTGCTGTCGGTACTACTGTTCAATGCCAAAAGGGGCTGGAATGCACACTTGTACACCTTTGCATGGCGTACACCTATCACTCTAGCTGAATCAGCTGGAATGCCCCTAGGATACATCAACACCTTTCCTCCCCTGAACAGTACCTCATATCCTCTGTCCTCCAAAGTTGAGACGGATATGAGGTTCTTCCTCATCCCTAGCACATAAAGAACATCTGACACCTTTAAGGGAGGTTTGGACTCCCTCTGCAATGTCAGTGTCCCCACACTGACTGCTCTAACAACTCTGTCATCACCGAGTACTACCTCCATAGCAGTGCAACTCTCTGAAAGCTCTGAGAAGTACTCACGGACTCCTGTCATGTGACGTGAAGCCCCACTGTCCACATACTAGATACCCGAAGATGCTCCGCTAATCGAGGGAAAAACATGCTCCCTCTGAACCTGTGTGGCAGGTGATCCTGCACTAGAGGACTCACACGCAGTGAACCCAAACTCCCAGTCAAAACGATCTGCAAAGTCCTCAACCTCTACTGAAGTTGCCACACTCTCGTTCTTCCCCTTCTTCTTCTTCTTCTCCGGACACACAACGGCAGTGTCCCATCTTTTGACAATTCCAACACTTCACCTTGGAATAGTCCTTTTGTGTGTTACCCTGTTTACCTTTACCTTTGCCTTTGCCCCCACCATTGCTTGTCGAAGCCTGCTTCTTCCCTTTGCCTTTCTTGCCTCCTGCCAACAGTGCTACATCCTCATCCTACTCAACTGGCTTGGCTGCCCCAAGCTGACCTTTCCTGATCTCTGTCTGAATGCAATCATCCCAAAACCTCTCCCATGTGGGAAGGGTCTCACGTGCACAAACCACATCAACAAAGTTCATGAACGGAGGAGGCCATTCACTGCAATCCGCACCAACTCAGTGGGTGGAATAACCTCTCCAACAGCTGTCAACTCATCTCTCACGTTAGTAATCTTTGTGAGATATCCAGCTGCGCTATCATTACCCATCTTAATGGTATTTAGCTTCTCCTTCAGGACCATTTTCCGGTTCTCATTGGTACTCTGATAGAGATTGGACAATGTTGTCCACATCTCATGGGCATTTCTCTTTCCTCTCACATGAGGAATGCAATGGTCTTTGACTCCGTCTAGAATCAGTTTCTTACCCTTGTTGTTCTTTTTATTATAATCAGCCAACTGAGTAGCATCAGTAGGCACAACAACAGGGTTCTGTGTGGTATGCACCATGATGACCCAGACTTCTACCTCCTCAAAGATACTCTGCATTCTCTCCTTCCAAACGTTGTAATTGTTATGCCCATCCAACCTATCCTCCACCCTCAATCCCAATGACATTGTGTTGTCCTAAAACTGAAAAATAGCACTGTTGTAGTAAAGATAAAACTGTTGTTTGTGAAAAATCAGCTTGCTGGAATTTTCTGAATGAAAAATCAGCAGGTTGTAATTTTCCTCCTTGCTGTCCCAAACTGCACTTCAGCACTCAAGCTCTGATACCATGTAAAAATTTCTCATTTCCCACCCCCGTTTTCAGTTTTACCTTATTTCTCCAAAATAGTTAAATGCCCTTTCCCATATCCATACATTCAACAACTAAAAAAATAAATTTTGCTGAAAACACAAATTCTGGAAATTTCACAGAATGCTGGAAAATGCAAAAATAAAAATCAGCAGGTACAAACAGCCATTAAACACATTTAAACACAGTGATTTTTTGTCAAGGTGACCCTAGAAAAACCCCCTACAACTCTTGGGGAAAACCAGTTCGAGAGCTCCTTCTAATTTCTGAAAATGCTTTTTACAGTGAGAAATATTCAGCAAAAAAATCAGCAAGCAAACTTTTACAACTTATCTCGTTTTCTGTGTCTCACAGCGAATTGGAAAATACTTGCGAACAGCAAAACAGGACAGCAATAATTGTTGTACGGCCTCCTCGATTTTTGTGCCCACTTTCAACCTTAAATGCTGCTATACTACCTGCCTAGAAATGTGTGCCAAGCTGCCATAAATACATTATACAGACCTCGATTTGCGTGCAGAAAACCCCAGCAATATGCTATATGGATTTGCCTTGATCTGCGTCCCAAAGTACAACCACTTGTTGTATGGCCTTCCTTGGAAAATGTGCCAACAAACTGCTCCTCGATTTCTGTGTAAACTGCTCCTCGATTTCTGTGCAAACAATTGTACGGATTTCTAGAAAATCGTGCCAAATCTGCCTTTCACGTGTGCTAACTCATCTGTACAGATTTGCTAAACTGCTGCCTTGGAATGTGTGCCAAGTTGTTGTCTCCTTCTCCTCCCTGTCCAAAAATCTCCCTTGCTCTCTTGCTCTCATTTTCTCAATCTGTTCATGAAAGAATGAATGACCTTTTCCTCCTTTCCCTCCTTTAATCTAACCGTAAGTGACTTTTGGGTGATCCCTAAATCCAATGGCTGAAATAGATTGAGATCAAGGGCTAAGATTAAATGCTCATTTAAATCTCACTTTCTATTTTTTAATTCACCCCACTTTAATAAAGACCCACTTAGTCATTTATTTCCAAAGTCATTTTTCCTTTCTAATTTTACATTGACTTTATTAAAGTCGCTTTAAAATTAGACTTAGTAACTTTATCACTTAAAGTCACTTTTAAATTAGATTTGACTTTATAAAGATTATAAAGTCACTTTAGGAGAAAAAATAAATTCTTTTGGACACTTTTCCCTAGGCCAAAGATCAAAGCCTTAGGGAACCACCTGTCCTCTGGTACCAAATTTCAACAGATTTAGGGAAGAAAACTAATCTTTAGACCTTTGCTTTCTCCCTTTTGTCTTCCTTAGACCTTCACTCTTCTTTTTAGGCTTATTTTCTAGTATTCTTCTTTCTTCTTGGCACAAGAATCGAACTTGCTTGCTTGCCACCAAATAAGGTCAAATTGTCCTCTATTTATACACATCTAAGAGGTCGAATGGATCCCTTTCAGGGCCGACTTGTCTAGGCAAGGCCAACTTGGTCTTGTGGGTACAAAATTGACATATTTGACTCAAATAGAATTCTTTTTCCACTTTCTTTTCAATGTCCAAATGGGACTTGACTCTAGTACAATGATTTGACTCATGAAAAAAATTATTTTGACTCAGAAAGCCCTTGAAGCATGAAGAAAATGATCTTGGCTTTCTAAAGGATGATGTTGGGCTTCAGAGGGTTCAATTTTGCAATGAGGCACAATTTAGAAATGGAGAGACGCACTTTGAGTCATTTTTTGCACCATTTCGTGAAGATACATGACTTTTGAATATGATGTCACCCATTGAAGGGTATCTTGCTCACATGTGTGGTTTCATTGAGCGTTATTTTCATGTTATTTCATTACTTTGGCTATCTTTGGGGGTTGGCTTGGTGACCTTTCCACCTTGTATCATGGATAGCTTGTTTTTAGGGGTTTTTAAATCAAATTAGAGGTAAATCGACTTGGTTTCTCTCATATATATAGACAATCGATTTTTCTTAGATTTATTGTCACACTTGGATCATAACTTCTCTTCATTAATGATACTTCTCTCTTGTGCGCTATGGAGGCCTAGTTGAACAACTTCTCTTGGGTTGATTTGTGATGTGATGTGATCTCTTTTGACAAATGCTTATGGTTCTTGGATGTGGAATGGTGAAATTAGTTTATTTATTTTATCTTGGTATTGTGTTCCATGGAATTAAAGTTCTCGTGCAAAGTTAGTTTATTTGGTTCCTTGTTGAGCTAAACCCTTCCTCCAAGTATTATAAGTTTTTCTTTCTCTTAATCATCTGGAAAATTGAGAACCTAAATCTCAAGCCCTAGGCTAAGTCAGTTTATTTGTCCTCGGTTTTTTGGATTTAATATCACTCCAGGGAAACCCTCGAATTGTTTTGTATCACAGACTCCATATGCACTAGATTGAGAAAGTATTAGTCCATCACTGTTGTGGCAATCCTTCTAAATATAAAAATCATTTTCCGTTTTATTTCATGGTAAATTAGGGTTAAATTTTCATCGTTTAATGATTTGTTTGATGCATGCCCTACTGTTAGACATTGTGTAAAGGTGCATTAGAGGACCAAAATTGAAGTTTTTCATGCATTTTTCAGCTATTTTATAGGGCTAACGTCAAGGTTTTATTTGTTATTTTGTGTCTGATTAACCATCAAAATTGGTTGTAACTGTATCCTTAGTTTACTCCTAGTTTTGCGTTCATTTCTCATAGATTATTCACCATTTTCGATGCTAAATTTGCTATTGTTACAAACTATTGTTTTGTTGCAATTTAGTGATTCAAATTTCAAAAGCTTTATAGTAGGCTTGAGTATTTGTTGATTTGGTGTGTTTGAGAAACCTAGTTGAGACTCTTTAGGCCAACCCTAGCCTTTAGATTGACCCATAGCCCCCTAGAGGCTAGAACCCAGATCTGGAATTTACTCCTCCATCCACCTCAAACCGTAATTTGTCATAGCTTTATTCAATGGATCTATGTTGTCGGATCCTTAAGGGGCACTTAGCTTAAGATCCTTGGGTTGCTTGATCCCTAAGCCCTGCCAAGGCAGCCTCCCTTGTATTGGATTGTGTCCTTCATTAAAGAGGGGAATAGATGTTGAGGTGACAACAGTGACACTCTTGTGTTGCACAATGCCTAGGTCACCTAATAAGGCTTTGCACTAGGTGCAAGATTTTGATGTAACAGGTCCTTTAGAGAAGTGGTCAGTTGTTTTATTTATGTTGAAACCAAATAATAGTGTACAAAACCCTAAAAAAATATGTGCAGTCATATATGATCGTATCCATGCATATTTGCTTGTCCTATGATCCTTGTTTGTTCATCTCTTGATAGCCATCAAAAAAACCTTTCTTGCCTTTGATCCATTCAATAGTGGCGGTGACAATTACAGTACAACTTGCACTTTGAAAAGGTAGATTTTTAAAATTCTTGCCTTGATGGACAACTTGAGAGCAGTAGCACGTTCATTTTGTTGCCAAGCTTGAGCTATCTCATTATTTAGCTCACGTAGCCGCATGACATACTCCTGTTGTGAAATAACTTTAACCTCTTCTTCAGCATTCTTCTCAGGATCATCCAGTTCTTTTAAATGCACACTTGTCAGAGACTTACCCCGAGCTGCACAGTAAAAATATTTATCAGTCATAACAGGTGATGAAGGATTTCACTACAATTTTGCTCTTTGAAAAATGTATCCTCTATTATATTAATCGACAACAAAAGTACATCAAAGCTTACAAATAATTATCCAGGCTGAGATTTCACCACAATCTTTCCCTGATATAGATATCAATTTGGAAAAATCTCAAATCCTGAATTTATAATCATATAATTGACCAAACATTACGATTAGTGAATGCTGAATCTGACCTTTGAAACTTCTAGATATAATGTCAGATGCCTGCAAAACAATAGAAAAATGGTATTGGTAAAGTATGCCACTTCAATTAACTTCAAAATCAAGATCCTCACAACTACCATAAAGGGATTGCAAGTTGAATTTCATATTTATAAGAAATAAATTAACATACCGTAGATAGAGTAATTGTGTTTATAGTTGTACAAGCATATTTTTTCATCATGAGCATTTTGTACGCATCCCACTCTTTGGCAGCAGCCTCTACAGCTTCATCAGAGGCTCCTCGTAATACCATCTTTTCAAAAACTTTTACCAGTTTCTTATCAGCTGAAGCAAGGGATTCCGGTGCAGATCCACTGAGTGGATCAACAAAAGTGCCTTTTCCAGAAGCTGCATCATCAAACTACCAACAAAGATCCTAAATTCCAGTACTGTAATAACTTGGGACTGAACACATGTGACTTTCTACATCTTCGTTATAAAAGTTGACTAAAAATACCCCAGGCACCGTACCAAAGTTCAAGGAACTAGATAACATTATGAAAACACAAAGGCCAAAATATATTCCTAAAACATAAAGAACATTACAAACAGGCTATTTCACCTTCAATGCAACCTTACATATAGAAAACACATACAGAATGGACTGCAGCACAGAGTCTTTAAGTGCATCATCATATTTAAAAAAATGTTTGTAACGAATGCATCATTTCAATTTGTCATCATGGCTTCAACATTGACTGTTCACAATTTCCCAGTGTTCCAAATGTTTTAGTTAAACCTAAGTTGCCAGGGCACAGGTATATGGTAATGGGTACAGGTACTGGTACATGTTAATTTATCTGGTTGCTCCGCCAGTGTTCTTCATTCATCTTCAAAATGTTGTGTTGTTGATTGCTTGACCATTGCTGGAGAGATGTGCCAGTGGGAGAGAGTCCCAAGAGGGGGTTGCCTTGTAGCCCAATTTTCATCTATTTTGTTACTTGGACTAGGATGGTGCACTTGTTGCATAAAAATAAGTAGTGTCACATGAAAATGAGGGGTGGGTGAGTTGGTGCTTGAGGGTGCATAAAAAATGTGGTATTGCATAATATCATGTGTAATAGGTCAGTTGGCACTTGTGGGTATACACCTACCTACTTGGCACATGTAAAATGCTCCACTTGTGGACCCATTCTCCAGTTATGGACTTAGTCTAGGGTTAGGGTTTTACCTCACTTGCAACTCACTCCTGTTTCTTTATAAAGAAAGGAGGAGAACATCACTTCAACATTCATGACAACAAGATAGAACAGAAAGCATGGAGAGAATGTAATCCCTTGCTCTGTGATTCTTCATTTGGATTGATGTAGATTTTGGAATATGAAATGAATCTAGGGTTAGCTAGTGATTAGGCTGTCATGCCCTAGTTAGGGTGTGCCATGCTTGTGAGAAGCTTTGCTTAGGATAAGCTGTAAGGGATTTGCATTTCCATCTTTGCGATGAGCTAATTTGTTGTACTATGATCATATTTCTTGTGAAATATGATCAAATTTACATAGATCTAAGTTTGGGTGACTTTGTTGATGATATATTATACTGATGTAACGAATGCCTGGGCAGAATGCTAAGTTGATTTCGCATGCTCAATGTGTACTTTCAGATCTGATTTGTGGGTTAGATCTTTCCCTAATGGCTGCTGAAATGATCTACTGGTTATGTTTTGTGGTGTCTACACTGTGTATGTTAAAATATATACATGGCCAGTATTTCAGTACAAAAAGTGTGCATCTGTTGGTGACCAAGCTACACAGTAACAGATATCCAAAAATATTAAGTATTGCTAGCTCGTTTCAAAATGTACAATAGTGTTATTCATATCAACAACACTAAATTTTAATTCAAGATTTCCAAAAAGAACCGTCCATAATGGAACTCCCAAGAGATCATTGAGAAAGATATTATATTAGTGTCAACTAGTACCAAAGACAGGTCAGTGGGATTCAAGTGTGCATCCAGTAATAATAGCCAAATCGAGGGTGCTTAGGGTAACTCCTCTCTGGCAGTGTTTAAAAATTGCCCCAGTCCAAACCAGGACCAGTCAAACCGGCCGGTTGGACAGGGCATGGGTGCTGACCAGTTAACAAGCCAGCTTGGTACCTAACCAGTACAAACCAGCCCTAACCGGCTGGTTCAATCCAATCCAGGGCACAGGAACCCACAGATGCAGACCCCAAAAAAAATTCCAAGTTGTTTTTAAAGAAAAACGGAATTTTCCCTCACTAAACCCTCCTAATTTGCTATAAAGGGAACCCTCCCACTCCTAAATGCCTCACACCTCTCATTGTGAGCTTTTGAGAGCATTTGTGAGCTTGCTAAGTTCTGCAACAGCACTGGGTTTTTCAGCAGTGGTCGAGCAACAGCAAGGTTGGATTTGGTTTGGCATCTTGGAGATATTTTGGAGCTGGTTTGAAGCTGTCCATCAAAGTTGACATCTTTGGGAGGAAGCTACAGCCCATCTATTCATTTCCGGGTATGATTTCCCCCTTTTGAAATTGCAAATCTGAATGCTGTCCCTTTTTTTTTACTATTTCAAGTTAAAATTTGCCCCTATTTTTTCCTATGTCTGCCCCTCTTTGTTCATAAATTTAATATAGGGTTTGCATAATAATTTTTTGCCTTTATTTCCCTCCAATTGCAGATTTCTTTCCATTTAAATTACATCATCTATGGCTCCAAGAACCAAAGATGTTATATAAGCCCATTGTGATGTTATCGATGGCCAAATGATTTGCAAATATTACAAGCACTCAATTGTGGGGAGGCAGGGCGAGGGTATTTATAGGTTGAAACAACACTTGACTGGTGTAACAGACCAAATAACCCCATGTGATGCAAAAAAGGAAGCAATAGGACATATTAGAGCAGAAATGCTTCAAAAGTTTTTAAAATATGAAGAGGAGAAGGCAAGGGAAAAGGAAATAAAAGAAGTTGCTAGGAAGAGGCAACTTGAACAAGTTATGAGAGCAAGTACTAGTGGTATTGGTGATTTTGAACTTCGAGACTCTACCTCTATCTCTTTCACCAGTGCCCATGACCCCTTCCACCCTTCCTATAAGGCCCTCGGGCGCAAACGCGCCGGGCGCCGGGCGAATGTGAGTCGGGCACGGTGAATGGGCGTGCGACGGCGAGTTGAATGGGCGCGCGGGTGGGCGCGCACGATGACACAACGGGCGCACGGGTGCATTGGTGGACAGGCGCGCGGTGAACGGGCGGGCGCGCAATGGATGGGCGACACGTCGGGCGGGCGTGCACGACCGCACAGGGGCGGGCGCACGAGTAGGAGCACACGACGAGCTGCGGGTAGGCACGCACAAACGGACGAACTGCGATTGGAGTGCGACATGATTTGCGACGAAGGCAAACATGGCGTGCGATATGACTAAGTGTTGAACGATGTTTATATGGCGGAAAAGGCGACTTCGCACATGGCAAAACCGACGGTAGTGCTGGGCGTTGAAGGGGCTTTCGTAAGGATGTTTGGGGCGTCGGCCAAGGGGCAAACCCTCCCCTCACACGCGTTAGCAAGGGTATACATGTGTGGAGCGTTGAAGCTCAAATCATCATCGAACTTGGTCGCTCTTCTATCTACGCATTAGCAAAGTGGAGTAGCGCAGAAAGTGCGCATAGCTCATGCGCATAAGTGTATGAGTGCGCAGAGCTACACTTGGGTTATGGTTGATGAACGAAGGGTGCTAAACGGTTTGAAGTGCAGATTGTGCAGGACGTGCAGGGGTGTCTTGGTGACCCGTGTGTGGGCACCCGCTCTTGGTATAAGTGTGCATACTCTCTATGTAAAGGCAGGTTGCCTCATGTTGTAAATTGGCTAAGTGTTGGCTTGGAGTTTGCCAAGCACACTAGCACATTGTACTCTTGAAAAACTGATATATAATATATTGTTGGGCAGACTATTCGGGAGTTGCCCCTCCCTTTTATATCTTGCAATTGATGTTTTATGATTGGTGTGATAATGAATGAGTATGGGCTTCATTTATATAAAGGTCTACTGCATTTTACTTGGTTGTGAAAAACAAACTAAGTATCGGTTGTGAATTAGGCGTAGTCCGCACACATAAGTATTGTTAAAAAGAAAGTGTGGGGTGGTGTCGCACCTCGCCGGCACGGTTGGAAGACCACCGTAGGCTTGGGGGCGTGACAGGTGGTATCAGAGCAGATATCCTGGTTGACAAAGTGGCCGTGGTAACAGGTTCTTGCAGGGAAAGAGGTTGGTGAAACACTTTAAGTGTGGCATCAAGGACTTGGGTTGCAAGTGAAGTCGGTGCATGGTCAAGACTAGATTACAAAGAAGGAAGAGGCTATTGGCAATGGCTGAATCTCATGCAGGGTCTAGTCGTAGTGCCGTGGACACTACTCTTGAGCTGATGCAGAAAGTAATAGGAAGGTTGGAGTACATAGAGGACAACTTTGGAACAAGGATTGACCTTGTTGTGGAAGAACAAAAGGCATTCTTGAAGGTGAAAGAAGAACTCGATGAACTCCGAACTCAACATGAGTACACTGATTTGATGTGTACATAACTTGAATTAAGGGTCAAGGACGTTGAAGCTTCAAGGGACCAAGGCCTAATGGAGATCATGGACTTGAAGAAATCTCTTGACGAAGCGAAGGATGAAATAGCGGTGTTGAAGAAGGCCGTGAGGCATGGCTTAGGTGGAGGAGTGCCTCATGTGAAAGTCAAGGAACCGGATTCATTCGATGGTACAAGGAGTGCAAAAACTCTTGGTAACTTCTTGTGGGACATGGAGCAATACTTGGAAAGGTTGGGTCTATCTGATGATGAGACTAAGGTCAAGGTTGCTGCTCAATTCCTCACAAAGATGCCAAGATGTGGTGGAGAAGAAGGATGGACCAGGTTGCAAATGGAAGTGCTACCGACATCACTTCTTGGGATGACATGAAAGGAGCCTTGCAAGCCCATTTTAGTCCTCAGGATGAAACATGGGAAGCTAGGATGAAGATCAAGTTTATAAAGCAAACAGGGAACCTTCAAACTTATCAAAGGGAGTTTGCAAGTGCGGTCCTTGAGCTACCTGATATGGCAGAGAGAGACAAGGTATTCAATTTCATTGTTGGATTGAAGCCTTGGGCACGCAATGAGGTGAAAGACAAAGGATTCGTACACTTGAAGAAGCCTTTGCTGCAGTTGACAGGTTGGTTGAACACTATGATGAGACTTCTGATGATAGAAAGAAGAAGTCCGACAAACCGAAGGATAAGAAGAAAGAAGAAGCTTCGAAATCAGATGATAGTTCGAAGGCAAAGAAGGTCTTGAAGTGTTGGATTTGTGCTGGTCCACATACGGTGAAGAATTGTCCCTCTAGACCGAAGTTGGCTGCTATAGCACAATCTAGTACGAAAGATGAAGGTGCTTCTGTGGGTATGATGCAGGTTCTTAGTACTGCTGCTGCTACAGAGGTGATCTCTCGGAGGGATCCCAAGAGGAACAAGTTGGAGTATGTCCGAATGAAAGTTGGAGGTGCTGATATACTCACTATGGTAGATAGTGGGGCCTCTCACAACTTTATGGGAGAAGATACTGCAAGGAAGGTTGGGCTGAAATATGTTCCTATCAAGGCACATATGAAGACGGTGAACTCTCCTCCGAGCGAAGTGTGCAGAGGAGTGTTGGCATTAGGTGGAATACCATGGCAAATGGACACATAGGACACATGATGGAGAGAGGTGTTCTCTTGAGGCACTTGACTTGATGATGAAGTGCTCTCTTGAAACACTTGACTTGACACTTGATGGAGAAGTGTTCTCTTTGAGCACTTGGCAGTTTGATGAGATGTTGGCACATAGTGGTGATGTGTTAACTCTTGTTGACATATCATGGGCAGTTTTGCACATGATGGAGGACACATTGTTGCAGTGGACATGTAGCTTGATGTTGGAGGGATCAGCCTTCCATGGTGGAGAGCAGCATGGAGACATTGTGGCAGGTGATCGATGGTCATGGACATCTATGACATATCTTGGTGGCAGTTGGTCGCTTGGATGAGACATGGTCGAGATGGAGACCTACATATGTTGCAGGGATGTTTGCCATATCTGAGGGGAGTTGACATCACGGTTTGATGCTTGGAGTTGGGATGTTGTCGAGGACGACAACGACTTCAGGTGGAGGAGGATGTAAGGCCCTTGGGCGCAAACGCGCCGGGCGCAGGGCGAACGTGAGTCGGGCACGGTGAATGGGCGTGCAACGGCGAGTTGGATGGGCGCGCGGGTGGGCGCGCACGACGACACAACGGCCGCACGGGTGCATTGGTAGACTGGCGCGCAGTGAATGGGCGGGCGCGCGATGGATGGGCAACACGTCGGGTGGGCGTGCACGACCGCACAGGGGTGGGCGCGCGGGTAGGAGCGCACGACAAGCAGCGGGTAGGCACGCACAAACGGACGAACTGCGATTGGAGTGCGACATGATTTGCGATGAAGGCAAACATGGCGTGCAATATGACTAAGTGTTGAACGATGTTTATATGGCAAAAAAGGCGACTTCGCACATGGAAAAACCGACGGTAGTGTTGGGCGTAGAAGGGGCTTTCGTAAGGATGTTTGGGGCGTCGGCCAAGGGGCTTCGCCCTCCCCTCACACGCGTTAGCAAGGGTATATACGTGTGGAGCGTTGAAGCTCAAATCATCATCGAACTTGGTCGCTCTTCTATCTACGCATTAGCAAAGTGGAGTAGCGCAGAAAGTGCGCATAGCTCATGCGCATAAGTGTATGAGTGCGCAAAGATACACTTGGGTTATGGTCGATGAACGAAGGGTGCTGAACGGTTTAAAGTGCAGATTGTGCAGGACGTGCAGGGGTGTCTTGGTGACCCGTGTGTGGGCACCCGCTCTTGGTATAAGTGTGCATACTCTCTATGTAAAGGCAGGTTGCCTCATGTTGTAAATTGGCTAAGTGTTGGCTTGGAGTTTGCCAAGCACACTAGCACATTGTACTCTTGAAAAACTGATATATAATATATTGTTGGGCAGACTGTTCGGGAGTTGCCCCTCCCCTTTATATCTTGCAATTGATGTTTTATGATTGCTGTGATAATGAATGAGTATGGGCTTCATTGATATAAAGGTTTAATGCATTTTACTTGGTTGCGAAAAACAAACTATCGGTTGTGAATTAGGCGTAGTCCGCACACATAAGTATTGTTAAAAAGAAAGTGGTGCCGCACCTCGCCGGCATGGTTGGAAGACCACCGTAGGCTTGGGGGCGTGACACTTCCCCTCCTGAGACTTACAATCAACCTTACAATCAACCTTAAAAGAAGAGGAACATTAAGAGCTATTTCACACCATCCACCAACTCCACCTCTATGAGTGCCTCTCAGACTCAACCAAGTCTAACTCAACCCACCTTAAATAGCCATTGGAAGAAGCAATGCAAAGGAGTTGTTTATGAAGGCATTGCCACATGGTGGTATGATGCAAATATCCCTTCAATCATCAATGCTCTCCTTATTACCAAGCTATTTATTGTAGGAAAAGGCTTCAATGGCCCTAGTATGCATGACTTGAGGGGATCTCTTTTGTACAAAGAGGTTTTGTCCATAGATGAATATTTGAAGGAATTTAAAGAGTCATGGGTCAACACAGGTCGTTCCATCATGTCAAATGAAAGGATTAATGGAAAAAACCATACTATCATAAATTTCCTTCTCTCTTGCCCTCAAGGAACCATGTTTTTTAAATCAGTTGATGTATTTGATAGGGTAAAAAATGGAAACCTATTATTTGAACTTTTGGATGAGATGGTTAGGATAGTGGGGAGAAAAATGTTGTGCAACACATCACAAATAATGCCTCAAACTATGTTCTTGTTGAAGAGATGCTAGAGTCCAAATGTAGGACCATAGTTTGGACCATGTGTGTTGCATATTGCATAGATCTCATGCTTGAGGATATAGGAAAATTCGATTGGGTAAATAACACTGTGGAGAATGCCAAATGTACCACAAAATATATCCACAACCACTCATGGGTATTTAGCCTAATGACGAAAAAACATCAGGGGCAAGGAGCTTGTTAGGCTTGCCATCACAAGATTTACAGCTCACTCCCTCATGCTACAATCTCTCATTTACACCCATAACAATTCTCCTTCATTCAATAATCTCAGGAAAATCTATGTTTCAACCCATCGAGAAAATACACAGAAAAATGCAACAATTGGAACCTATAACTCAGCAAAACAGGGAATAATTTGGCCTAAGGAATTTTGGCCCTCTGGAAATCAGCCCCTGGAGGAATTCAGCCTGGAGAATTTTGCCCACCTCTTACCATCTATTCGGCCCTAGAAAATCGTCCCATCTAATTTACAGCCTCCTTCATGCTTCAGCAATCAGGCCTCCCTCAATCTCCAAATCTTGGCCTGTTGGAAATAGTCTCGAATCACCCTGCACTCTTCCTATTTCTCCTCAGTCTAATGAGCCTCTCACTTTAGAGAAAATTGTTGTCTCCCTCTTTGAGAAATCGTTTTTTTCAAAATGTGGTAGTTGCCTCTTGTCTTGTGTCTTCACCTCTCCCTTAGGCTTCTCTTTATAATCTTCATTAAACCAAATCCCTAATCTTAATCTCCTAAGTGATTGATGGTTGAGATTAGATCTCACCTCACTTGAGATCAACAATTGAGATCATATCTATGTCACTTAAATCATTTTATTATTTGTCCTTAGTACTTTGGCTTAATAGTCCAATTTAATTAATTGACTTTAATTATTGTACTTTTCCTAAGTTAGACTTAAGAAAAAAGTCATAAATCACTTACTCCACCAAGCAAGCACCTAAAGAGGCAATTAACCATCTCCTACATGCTAAGAGCCAAGCTCGCGTAGAAGACCTTTCGAAGCTACCACAAGCTCCAACACTCCCTCCTAGCAAAGAAGGGATTCTCTACTACCCCAGCGTGTCCCTATAAAACACGAACTTCCTTTTCACCAGAGGCTTAGTGAGAATATCTACCACCTACTCCCCTGTAGTACAATCTCACAACACCTTTCTGGACCCTATCTCTAATGAAGTGATATTTGATCTCGATATGCTTGGACCTGTCATGAAACACAGGATTTTCATAGAGCTTAATGCAACTTTGATTATCACAGTGTATCACCATTAGCCCCATCTCAAGACCAAATAGCCCTGTCAGCATCTTGCAAAGCAATATGGCTTCATAACTCGCCAGACCCGTTGCCATGTACTCTACCTCTACTGAGCTAAGTGCCTGAGACTGTTGCTTCTTGCTACACCACGAGATCATGGCTAATCCCAAGCTAAAACAATATCCAGACGCGCCTTTTTTTGTCCACAACACTCCCAGCCCAATTAGAATCTATGTACCCCTGCAACTCCACTCCACCAACTCCAACATACCTCAGTCCAAACTTACTCCAAAGTCCCTTGTACCTCGCAGGTATCTAAACACGTGCTTCGCTGCAACCCAATGAACCTGTCTCAGCTCAACCATGAATTGGTTGAGTGTGTTCACAACAAAACAGACATCTATCCTAGTGTTGACCAAATGCAGCAAGGGACCTATCAGCTGAAATAACCTTGACATATTTGTCAAGCATGCACCATCTACTTATGCCTTGTTGCTGAATGTTGAAATTTGGAAGACCTATGTCCATCTCCCTCAGAATGGGCAATGCTCTATAATTTAGGCGCCTCGTCCTCTTGTGCCACAACTTGCACAAGTTGAGCTAGAGCTCGAACAGGGTCACCTTGTAACTTGTACAAATTACCTTTTCTAACCCCAATCACCTAAGTTGTGTCTGGGTTAGATCCTTCCAACCTAATAGATACTTTCCCTTCCTTGAACTCCATTACAAGACCCCTATCTTCCATGACTAAAACTAAAAGCAAATTCTTCTTGAGCCCTGGAATAAACAACACGTCCTTCAACTCCAATGAGCTCCCTAACTCAAATTGGAATGAAATTGAACCAACTCCAATTACTGAATACTTGCCATTGCCACGAAGCTCCACCTGTATCGCTGAATCTTGCTCTATTAGACATGTAACTGTCGAGTTGATGTCATAATACGAGATGCCCCATTGTCATTCCTTGGAACTGTGCTTGTAGAAAGGCAAGAAACCAATGAGAAATCCTTCTCAAACTTTGCGGTAAACTCGCTCATCTAAGTTTTTGTTGAGGTTACCACCTACTTCTATTGTTGCTTCCCTTTTTCCTTCTTCTCTAAGACACTATAATGTAAAGTGTCCAAACTTGTGACAAATGAAGCACTTGATTTTACTCAAGTCCTTTTTCTTCTCTGGTTATCAGGCTGACTCCTCATTCTTTCACTTACTCTTACTGGAACCATTTCCTTTGCCCTTCTTACTTTGACCAATTAGAGCCAGGTGCTTGTCACCTCCCTTCTTGTTGCCTTTTGACTCCATCTAAGTTTCCTCCTGGATACAATCATCTCACAATCTCTCGAAGTTTGGAAGCTTCTTGTAAACACAAACTCAATGGACGAATGGTTCCCAAGAACGTGGGAAACCGTTCAATGCCATGTTCACTAGCTCAATGTCCTCCACCTTCTACCCAATTGTTGCAAGCTAATCATGGATCTAAGTGATCTTCATGAGGTAATTGGTATTTGTGTCTGATATAGTCATCTCTATGGATCTCAGCTTGTTTCTCGAGATCATCTGCCTATTAATGTTCTTGCTTTGGTAGAGGCTTACTAGGCCATCAAACATCTCCCTGGCTGTACTCTTCTCAGAAATGATCAAGTGATCCTTCATTGCATCCAAGATCACCTGCTTGGCTTTAACTTCCTCCTTTCTGGCTGCCAACTATTGCAAAGCTGTCAACAATTGAACTGCATTCTTCACAACATCCTAGAGATCATTTTCCTCCAACAGCAATGTAACCCTAGCTTTCCAAAAGTTTGGGGCTCCATCCAATCTGTCCTCAACTCTAAGACTTGTTGCTGCCATCTCCCCATATCTAAACAAATTTCCCAACAAATGTGCTTAACCCTTAAAGCACCCAGTAGAAATAATTGTTGGTCCTTGGATCTAATAGATCTGCTACTATAAATCAAATCTATTGTTGTAACTGAAATATGTTGTTGTAAATACTTGGAAACTTCAATCAGAGACTCAGCTCTAATACCATGTTCAAAAAAATCTCTCTAGACCCTAGGTGAAGAACTTCCTTATGATCTCAGGAAATAAACTTGCTGAATTTTTAATTTAAACAGAAAAATTCATAACATAGAATTAATCACACAATGGCTAGAGAATAAATCAGCAGAAAAAAAAAATACAGAGACAAATTTTTACTGCCTTTCAAATCATTTTTTCATTAATTTTCTCAAAACTTACAAGGGCTCCTTAACTAAATAAACTCTAGCCACCGAAAAAGAAAATCTACAACAAATTCCTAGCAATCAAACGACCCTGTACACACTAAGATAAACTCGACCTACACTGTAAAAATCAGCTCAGAAAGTATGGCCCTTTGTTGGATCAAACTTCTCCTGCTATGCCCAGATCATATGACCTTCTTGTTCCTTGAAATCGTATGGGCTCCACTAATCTAGCTGAAGTCGATTTACTTTGTTGCTCTGTTTCTCTCCTCTTCTCCGCTTGCACACTGAGTGAACACCTCAATCTCTCTGTGCAACTAAGTTACTGTCACCTTTTCATTATATATTGCCCTGCCTTTATAATTTTGAGTTGATCAGTAAGTCTCCACAACCGTAATCTCTTATTGAGATCAACAGCTTGAGATTAAATCCCAATCTCACAAGACATCAATGGTGGAAACTTATATAAATCACTATTGTAATTAAAATACATTTTATTAGGCTTTTCATAACTTAAAAATTAAAAGGCTCTTCACTTTAATAAAGTGAATTACAAAATAGAAAGGACTCAAACGACTCCTCGCGCCGTTAGGCACAAAACTTGTTTGAAAGTTCCTGTCCGAACTACAAACATCAACAACATGTATGCCCAAGAGGCACATATTTTTGTTAAGGTTAAATGAGAAGCACCAGATATGTCTAACATGATATTGCTGCTCTGCTTAATCCTCTGGTTCACAAAATGTTTGCCTTCTCTAAGCCCCTTATTAAGAACCGAAAACATGGTGGATTATGTAATCTTATTGTACTATTAATGTGCATACTAGTGTGTCATATGTTTGTTAGTTGATAATATACAATACTGAAACAGTGCTGCTCCTCCTTCGGTTTAGTTAGATTTAGAAGGAATGGATGCAACACATATACTTGTATATAACTTCTAACCCACAAAAGACTGCACATATAACTTCTATATAATGGAGGAAGAGATTTTGCTTTGAAAACAAACATTTTTTTCATGACAGCGAAACTTCTTGACTCACACTATAAGATTTGGCGATGGGAAGATGGATGGTCTTAGATAGCTATGCTTAGCCCTCTCAAAGTATGTTTCCAACTTTTGACAATCGATATTATCCTACAAGTTAGAATGGGATTTGATAAATATGTTTTGGCCGTCAGCCCCAGTGCTTTGACGGTGTTTTATTTTATTTATTTAAGCTTGGCATAAACCAATGATGGGTTTTTCAAGAGAAATCTTGGATGAAGTCAATAATAAAGTAGTTAAAAACTAGTAAATGTTTCTTCATCCGCCCTCATTATTTTGTTAAAAGTGGATCGATCTTGGTTAAAACAACAACCAGATATAGAAGCACCCTTTACATAGGCTGAGTAAAACAAAACAAAACAAATCAGTTCCGTCGAACGTTTCATTTTTCTTCAAGCTCTTCCTTCACTTCCATTTTTCGGGGCTTTCAATATTCCAAAAATAATGATTCGCTTTAATTGTTGGCATTTTCATGAGAAGTAACCAGACATTATGTTTGCTATTTCAGAGTACTTGAGAAGCAAAAGAAAATTGTACTGGAATGAATTCAAAAATTGCCACAGAAAAATAGGGTGAAAAGATAACGCGGGTAACTATCACGTATGTGTGTAAATGTAACAGAAGTTTGATGAATTAAATTTAACCGAATTTAAGATTGCTTTCAGTTTGCAACGCAATGAAAGGGAGAGGGTATTGAAGAAAAAACCTCTATATGAGAAGAAGATGCGGACCCAGACGTTGGGTAGTGGTGCTGTTGCTTATATATAAATGTCCGATCAATAATGCCCCCCTTTTTCTTCTGCTCGTTCTCCTTTCGGAAAGACCGTGAGCTCAAAGGGTGCTCCACTGCTGCTTCTCTTGCAAGGCAACATGTTGTAGCTTCTGCTCTGTACTCACGGACTCTGAACTCCATTTTCTCCCCTCTGCCTAGAGCTAATCCCTCGCTACCTCTAACATCATGTATCTGACATACTACAGTGCGCTTTGTCGACAACTTCGGCGTTCCCAATTTTATATTGTAACACCTACTAACATTTACAGAGGTAGGAATGTCATTATAAACATTTTGAATTGGTGAAAAATTAAATTAATTTTTTTTAAGTGAAATTAAATATTATTCCCAGTTTTATACTGTAACACCAGCTAACATTTACAGAGCTAGGAACGTCATTATAAACATTTTGAATCGGTGAAAAATTAAATTAATTTTTTTAAGTGAAATTAAATATTGTGGTTTGTTATTATTTGGTATTTGGTATTTGTTGTGACGAGTCTTTTTAAAGTTTTGAAGAAATTTATGGATGAAATTTATTATGAAATGCAAAAGTATTAGTTTAGATTTATCATAACTCTGGACTGATCCTTTTTCATACTTGCTAGATCTAGATTTAAGATGGATCTAAGCTTGTAGTTTATTCAATATTAAATTTACATAATAAAGATGATCTTTAACAAATTCTACACTTCTTTCTTTCCTTTTCCTCACTTCTCACACAAAAGTTTTAATATTTATAAAAGTATATTTTTCTAACCAATAAATATATATATATATAAAGTGTCACTTAATCATTTTTGAATTGTTTTTAAGACTATATAATATATGAAGTAAGTTAACATTTTTTTATTAGTCCCTCCCTCGCTAGGGAGTATAACATTTGCCGCAGTCAAAGTGTCCATTAGTTCAGAGAGCCTCGATGTAACATAATTCCCCTAGTGGAGGTCGATTTATTTTTGGTATTTGTCAGTATTACAGGTCTATTTGGGCACATCACTCCCGACATTCAGATCGGTACTTTTAGAGCTCATCAAACCCTAATTCAGTTGTTACATGCCCTAGAGAAGTCAACTCATTGAATGCCTCCTTCTATGACAGTTTCAAGGCCTTAAGCCCTCCTAGAAAGCCTCCTTGGGATACCAACGTAGCCTATGCCTTAAGACAGTGCGTTGCAGAGCAGGCAGACCCATTGTGCCCTACATTGTAGTGCACTTAGGCCCTCTTTAGCCTGTGTTGGGCGAGATTAAGCGAAATTTGCATAGCGTTTTGGGAATATTCCTTGATTCTAGAAGGATCCCATCTCTTATCTCCTCCTATGAGCTCGAAATCGAATAGGCTAAGGATCCATTAACCTCCTATCCTCTCATCCCTTGCTCCATGGAAACTAACTCCAAGTTTGGAAGGCCATTCAATACCCTCATTTATGACAAAACCACCTCCATTTCCTATAAATTGAGCACTCATCATAATGATCAAGGGGCTAGAATCTGAAGTTTGTAAGGAAATTCTATTGGTTTGAGGATTGAGTTTATGTTAAGCAATGTTATGTTGCTGGAGTGTTGTGCTTTTGATGTGGCGAGGGTTGAACTGAAGATGGAGGAGTGGCACAAAGTCGAACTGTATTAGGTGATATTCTTCCTTCTACAGTAATAAAGAGCTTATTCCTTTTCTCATATGATTGTTCATATATGTGATGATTATGTGTTTCAATGTATTCAATTCCATTGTTTTATAGTCGATAGTTCATGTATGCTTTGATCGTTTCTTGTTTTTGTTTCTCTTGATGCATGTACCTTTTGAGCGGATTTAGTTCAAGTGGGAGCGACGAGAGCGATTCAAAAGAGATTTAGGAAGCAAAAGGCAACAAGTAAGTTCCTCCATCTCATCTATCTTCTATAAGAAAAGGTTAAACTACTTTCATTCTGTTGTTCTAGGTGTAGTCACCCACATAGGGAAGATGTGTTTATCTATAGATGCAAATTCCATGTAACAAATTGGCGACCATACTGGGGAACGACTGTCATTCTTGGTGGCTTACCCTCATCATATTACATCCTAGTAGACTTTGCTTAGCTTTATTGATCTTATTTCAATCTTCTTGAAGTGTTTTTAGTCAAAAATCGTGCTTGAATGTCCCTTGAGTTGACTCTCTGGCACTAGCGCAGTGTTAGTCTTGACACAGTGCATTGCAGAGCAGCCCCTGCCTTAGAGACAGTGCATTGTAGCACATTGTCTCCCTCTCTAGCCTGCACTGGTTCCTTTTAGACTAAAAAACCCACCTTTGGTCTGATTTTTTCCAAAATTGCTTCTCTTATTGTTTGCTGAAAGATCAATGATGCTTGTGATTCTGGAATCAACTTGTATTTTTCCTACTAGTCCTACTTCGGTCTTGATTGTTTAGTGTTTCTTAAATGATTTCTTTATCATTATCAATTCATTGTCAAAATTAGATTATAGTCGATTAATCTTTGCTGAAAATAAAGTGTCGTAAATTCTTCATTTCTTTCGAAAAGGAACTGTCGTAAAGTCTTCGTTCTTGCAAACATATTGATTAATTATATGTGCATTAGTTTCCTTTTGTTCATCTAAACATTAAGGGAATTGAAAAGAAAAACTTGCATAGTGCATATTGTAGTTTGTGAATGCTTGATAGGAATATCTAGGGAAATTGCATTAGGTGTGCTCTTTGCTCTTTGTCAAAGATTTGATTGCTCTATCCCTTACTAGCTACGGTTTTCATTGTTAATTGAATGAAAGAATGTTTATCATGTTAGTTGCATTCTAGGAATTGCAAACATACATCATGCGGTGAACCTTGAAATGCAAATTCTTAAGAAGATCAACTTAAAAGTTATCTCAATTAACCTAATGGAGCATTGTCACTTAACGCATAACATTTAGAGGTTCTAGGCTAGAGACGTGTTCCGGCGCTGTAAAACATAGCAGCTGTCGTTAATTGTCTGCGATACATTCCAAGTGTGATACCTCATTCCATGTACGTAAGCATATCGTAGCTCGTCCACGTACCTTCGGGTATATAGGGCGGTGTTATAGTACGAAAAGTATAAAGGAATGCTCTCACTGTGCTATTTCACATTAGACAGCGCTAACACAGATTGAGCCTCAATGTACTTTCAGGTATATATGAGAGGACTACATTAGGTTGCTATCCATCCTTAGGTAACCGAGTCGACCGCCTTGTACATTGCGATACACCAAACACGGCATTCGGGGAGATTGCCTGCACGTATGTTAAGTCTTTAGTTTACTGAGACAGTATATTGCAGTTCACAGTTACTTGGTAATCCTTTTTCCTAGATTACCCCTCTTTTGTTTTTTTATGTTATTTTGACTAAAATAAAATTAATTGACCGCAGATAATATCCTCCACATCACTCCTTAGTTGATCCTAGGTTGAGACATATGGCAACAACTCCGCAGTCCACCGATCAAGAAATTCCTTTTGATGGGAATCCTAGTCCTTTTCCTCCTTTCGGAAATATTGGTGCTCCTTATATGGCTACATTGTCCCTTCCGGGACTTGCCATCGGCTTGCCAGTATGGTTGTTATCAACCTCCTTGGCCTCACAACTGAATATTCCTACAACTCGACAAAATCAACATCCAGTTGATCCTAAAGTTGACCCTTTACCTTCTTCGTCGGTTGTTTCTTCCTCCCCTTCTTCCTCTTCGCCTAGTGAAAGTATTGCCACTAGTAACCAGGTGGATAAGAAGAAGAAGAAGAAAATTCAGCAGGGGGCAACCAAGCAACCATTGCTTCGAATGCAACTTTTGAAGAGAAATCATCCGATAAGCCTCACAAACTTCGATATCCTTGCAAACTTTGTATGGGAGACCATCTTCTTCGAAATTGTTCTGGTATTCCTCAAATCTTAGAAGAATGCTCTTCTCATTCACATCATCCTATGTCATCAACTTCTAGAGATCATGTTGGTGACACACCATCAACTAGTGGTAGTAAAGTTCGTGGAAACAAGGGTAAAGTTAAGTTTCCCTATGGGTTATGTGAAGGTAATCACCCCATTCACCTTTGTCCCTATCTAGATGAAGCCCAAAAAGTGTTGCATAACCACCCTGCTTCTCCGTAGCGACTTCCATCTAGTTACAGGATACTCTCCCTTAATCCTTCACTAGTTGATGAAGTGACTGACCCAAATCAACCGTCGGTCAAACCCACTCTCTCTGAATGTGAATCCCATAAGTCTATACCTAACCAATCACAGGTCGAGGAAATAGTTGACCCGATTTCACCTTCAGCTAATCGTACCTTTCCCATAAAGAGTGAGTATGATACCACTCAGGTTCATTTCGTTTCTTCAAATTCCAATGAGCTTGGAGGCAACCCTCCTGTTCCATCAAGACAGGAGGAAAATCCTCCCATTCTCATGTTGGCTTGGTGGGGCTTGACCCAGGTTCAACGTTAGTTAGCCAAACAAATCGCTTCATTACTGGCCATTTCGGCATCAACCCACGGAGCGCGGACCGAAGTCTCACCCGAAGCAGTATGGGGGGATGCTGGAACCAAGTTTAAGCACCCTGAGATGGTCGTGATGTCGGTTTATTCATTTATTCATGCTTTCGCATAGGTCACTTAGTTCTAGGGCTTTCCAGACTAGCCCTTTATTCCGCCCTTCAGTACCTCCCAAACTAGTTTAAGTGTCTTACTTATCTTATTAAACAATCATAGTTAGCACCGTGTAAATAGATATTCTTACTTGCGTTCACTTAACCAACGTAATTACATACATTCTTGCATCATATAAGCATTATAAATGAAATTCATACATAACATGTCAAGATGCATTAACAGGAAACAAAGACACATAATTCGTAGAAGGAAAAACTACTGAGAGCTTACTTAGCTCTTTTTATACAATCCCATGGTCCGCGAACCATGGTTAGATCTTTTATAGTTGACTTTACTTTACAAAAATAAGGGCAGACAACCCTTTATGACTCATGACACCTTCGCGCTCCATGACCACAAAATGCGAAGACTTTACAACTTTACTACAAAATTCGACCCAAAACATGGGCTTTTAGCCCCAAAACTGTCCTTGGGGAATCTGATTCCCAACAGGCCCCCAACACAAACATCATGACTCGCCCTTGATTCACTCAGCAGGCACAAAGATCTTAGCACGAAGACCTTCCAGTTCGACTCGTATGATCGCAACCTCAGCGGTGCACTATGTGGCCGCTTGCTTCACGTCTTCAACCATCTACTCAATGATTGCTCCTGAACTGTCAGCCTGAAGCTTTTGCTGAGTTGCTTGCAGAGTCTCAAGCTTTCCTTCAATAGAGCTTATCACCGTGTAAGCCTCATCTAGCTAGGGCTTCAGTCATGCCTTCAACACTGCTTCCTTGTGCAGCGCTGCATCCACCTGTTCTTTCAGCTACTTGGCCTCCTGCAGCTTTGCTAGTCTTTGTGTCAGTGTGATGGTTCGCGTTGTGCCCTTGACCTCATCATAACGCTATTGTAGCTTGCACGCTTCTGCCTCTAGTTGTTGTACATTAGGGTCCTCCTGCAAGCTTGTCAGGACCTCGAACAACTACTCAAAAAGTTGCGTGCAGTTTGCTACTGCATTGTCAACCGCCGCTACTGCTTCTATGATAGCGGTCGCCCGCTGCTCCTTCACTTCTAGCGGAGTTGAAGGCTAGGCCTTCAACTGTAACTCTGTGATATGCAGGTTCAGCTCCAACTAAACCCTTGACATTTCTGTACGAGCGTCGCACACCCCCATGGCTAACTTGCGGATGCGCACCTCGACTGGTTCTTCCTCAAGAATGGCCAACTCTCGTACCATTCGGCATGCCTCCTCGATGACCTGCATAATACTCTTGTTCTTATTGGTTGCCTCGATCACAATGGCAGTGGCAAAGTCTCACTGTAGTACCATTTGCTCATTGTTAATCCACTGCTCGCTAATCTCTTGGAGGTTGCAATGCTCACGGGCTCTAAGCTCCGCAATCACTCCATCCTGCAAAAGGTGTAGTGCTTCACGAGGGAGCGCTACCAGATTCAACCCTACTCCCTTTAGGGCGCTAACATTGGGCATGTCAACTTTGTTCTCCATGGTTAGTGCTCCATTAGGCAACACTATCACTCTGGAGGCCTTTGCGCGCAACATATCGGCAGCTGTTGAAGTGTCGATAGCAAGGCTGGTAGACACCATGGTAGCCTGTGATGTGCGGGTCTGCAACTCCTGCAAACCTATCTGGATAGCCCCCAAGATTGTTTTTGTTGCTACTCAAACTGTTGTAGGGCCTCCGCTGTGACATCCCACACCGTGTCACTGATGTCGTGCAGATCACCCTCTATTAGCGTGATTGGGTTTAGTGATGTCTTCGTAGCCTTTGATTTCTTCCTAGACCCTCCTTTCTCCTGCTCCCTTGGACGCTTGATGCGAGAGGACATCGCCTGTGGGTCCGCATTGTGTTGTTTTATCTGCTCGTCCGTCTCCTCCTCTATCTCAGGTGAAGGCGACCTCGCACCTTTGTCAGAGCCTCACTCTGTTCCACCTGTTTGCTTCTTTCTCTGTTAAGTGGCATCGTGCTTCGCCTGGGCCATGTCAGCAGCCTCCTTGTTTCTCTTTTCGACCAGCTGTGTCATCTTTAGCTTGGCCTCCTCCTTCTTTCTCTGCGCGGCGAACTTACTTCCTCCCACCGCCAAGTCTGTTGTGGTGTGCCACTCTGCCGGCCATCGATCAAGTACTGCATCAATGGAGTCATCTGTTGCCAAGTAAGGCAAGTCATACCATTTTTGCGCAGGCTCCTTTTGTGCCTTAATGGACACATGGTGAAAGTGTGCTTTAAACTTTGCGTAGCCCTACCGGTTGGCATACACCGTAGGTGACAACCGCAGTTTGCGATTGATGGCCATGCAGTAGTTCATCTCCATCAAGATACAAAAGATCTTATTGTCCTTGATGCGTTGCGCATCCTTGGTCACCCACAGTGAAGCATACTTTGTTGCTTCTAGTAGGTCTGGAGTGACCAAAGGGAATTGACTGTCCTCTAGCAGCTCCCATGCTACCAGCACAATCGACAACAAGAGCCACACGTAGTGAAACATTTTTTTGAGTACTTGTGCTTCGTGACAGTTCGCAAGGAACTCACCGCATAGATAGTCTGCCCAATTGAACTGAACTCCTTCAACGCACTAGGCTGGTAGTGCGACGACAGGTGTTGGAACCTCGTCAACACGACACTTCCTCATCACCTTCCTCGCTAAAATCTGCGTAGCTACCTTTACAGTAGGGTCGCAGATGTTGGATATGGCATATCCACGTAGCTTCTTTACCAGCTTAAACTTTTCTTTCATGGCCTCTGTGAGGGCCTGCTCACCACCTTTTCCGCCAAATATCATGGCCAGATTTTCTCCAGTGTAAGGTAATCACGTGATCCTGTGGATCAATCTGTCAGTGATGGGTATTGGCTCCTCCAGCCACTGACACCCATCATTCACCAAGCATAGCAGTTGCTTGAAGACCAATATTGTAACCAAGGTGCAGTTGTTGTGACACCCAAAGCAGGTTGAGCAACCCTACCTTGTCTACTCCTCTGAGCCACCTCCGCAGCTCCAACGCGGTCATTCTGGTGGTTGTGTTGATAATGCGACACATCAGTTGCTCGATCGCCAAGTTTGGGAACTTCTCATGATCAACAAGTACCAGTCTTCAAGTTTTAGCAGAGGAACCTGCCCCAAGCACAGTCCTTCGAAGAAAATTTCATCCGGAAGCAAAGGGGTTTGCAAGGGGACCTTGCTCTCATCGATGTCTTTCAGCACCTTGGTCTTGCCTTTGCACAAAGGGACGTAATCAGGCAACCGAGTGATAGGGTCAACACCCTGGGTTTTAACTTCCTCCACATCTACTCCCACTTATCCGTTAATGAAAAAGGTATTATGGACTGTGTGTGAATTGGCTTATGTTACTTAGTGCAATGGATCAAAAAGATTGTGAATAACATAAACACATAAACAACTTGAAAACACATTCAAACACATCAACACAACCAAATTTAATAAAGGAGTTCACCAGACTTTCTGGCTACGTCTCCTGGTCCTTCCGCTTCTAGTGCTAACCTCTTTATTTTGTCTTCAAACTGTTGTTACAAGTATGAGCTCGAAAATAGAGTATCAAATAAGAAAATGGACATCACCACTACATTCAGCTCGAGATTTTGAGTCAAATGAGTATAAACTCGACCATATTTGGCCATTATGACCTCCAGACCCCCTCGAATGGTCCAAAACCACCTCTGTCCCTTCAAAACCACCCTCTGTTTGGCAAAAACTGCCTCGACCTGCATAAAACAACCTCGGACTGCGCGCTGGTGGTAGGGTGGGTTCGGCACCTACAATGGTTTATTAAAAAATTAGTGGCTTAGTTAACCAAGTCCCACCCTTTGGCATGCTGGTTTTGTTTCGGTGATACGGTATTGATATACCAAATGTAGTTACAATCTGCGGTGAATGTGGGATAATGCGATAACATAAAATCAAAGGACCAGCAGTCGTGGGGTTGACCCTAACCATCCGAACGTTTTTCGGCAAAGATCGTGACACCAAAATAAATACAAGTTTATCATAGCCATTACCAAGTCCCGTATGATCCAACAACTATCGCGTCACCTATTCACCAAATATCTTGGCTGATCTCCACCATCGATCAATCCCGCATGATCCAATGACTACCGCATAATCCCGCGTGATCCAATGACTACCACATGACTTAATAGGGCATTTTGAATTCAAATTTGACCGCTCCCCCCAAATTCGGTTCATTCATGTCGGATTGGCGGCAGATTTTCAAGGATCTGACCCATAAATTTCATCTTAAATGTCGGTTGCCCACTCCATTTGGCCACATTTCTACCTTCAAATCATGAACAGTGACTTTAACGGTCACTTTCTGGCTGACTTCTGCAATTTCTCCCTGGGTAGTGTAGATCCCTTCGTGCTACCACAAACCATGTGACACTTCCTTGCTTCGCACAATCCTCCAATTGCACAGTTCCCCAACCCGGGTAGTGTAGTTTATAGTCCCGCGCCTCCTTTCAGCTACCTGGAGAGCTAAGAAATTGCTACCTTCATCTAGTCACATGGCCGGACTGCCGGTGTATGGCTTCAATCAACTGCCATTCACCTTTCCTGGGAAGGGATCTCCATTCAATTTGACCAGCTGTACTACTCCTTCGTCAGTAATCTCCTTAATGACATAGGGCCCTAATTAGTGCATTTTGAATTTCCCTATAAATTTATCAAAATTGCTGTCATATAACAAAACCAGGTCATTTACCTTAAAGGTGCGCAACTTAATGTGTCGATCATGCCATGCTTTTTCGTGTTGTTTTTGGACCTGTTGGTGAAATCCATCTAGAAATATTTATTCCTTAAGTTCAGCTAGTTGTGCGAGCCTTTCTTCCAGGGCTCCGCAATCCGTCAAACCCATGAGTGCCACTATGCATAGACTAGGCACAATGTATTCCATGGGCATAACTACTTCAACATCATAGACATGCCTAAAGGGTGTTTGTCCAGTCAACTTCTTGCACGTCGTCTGATAGGCCCATAGTACTGTGGGTATCTGTAGGTCCCAATCACTTCGTTGAGCATTGCAAACCTTGGTTATCACGTTCTCCAACACTTTATTGAATGCTTCCACTGTCCCGTTAGCCTGCGGGTGATAAGGCGTGCTCTTCTGATGATATACCTAAAATTCCTATGTCAACGCGTTGATCGTCTCATTCAAATAGTGTGTACCGTGATCACTCATCAAAATCTATGGACAACCAAATCGCGTCAGTACATACTCAAAGAGGAAATTCGCAGTAGTTACGCCTGTGCAATCCTTCACAGGTTGTGCCTCTGCCCATCGAGTCAAATACTTCGTCGCAGTGATAATGTACCTCGCTCTCGTCTTTCCTTGGGGTTGGATGGGTCCCACAAAATCTATTGCCCATTTCTCAAAGGGTTGTAATGTCATATGTGGATTCAGACGCATCTCATCCCTCCGTGATGGCCTGCCAGTCCTTTTGACACACATCACATGCTTTGCAGTAAGCTTTTGAATCATGATGGAGTGATGGCCACCACAACCGTGCGCAGTCGCTCTCCCTGCATAATGTCCTCCCGCGGTGCCCCCACGAGCGTCCACGAGGATACTGCTTCTTTCAAACTCTGGTACATATCGTCGCAATATCTCATCTAAGCCCATTTTGTATAGATGCTTAGCAATGACAGAAAAATCTATTGCGCACACCACTAACTCCTTCTGCTGGACGGTGTATCCTTCCGGACAGTTTCTGTCATTAGGAAGTGTATGATATCCTCAAAATGACCATTTGTGACACGCACTACAAATAGTTGCACATCATGCAGTCCTTCTTCCAAATTAGTGGGCTCTTCCCTTGTTTCAATGTGCGACAGATGGTCTGGTCACGCGTTCAGTTGTCTAGGCTTCACAATAACTTCAAATTCATACTCTTGGAACAATAACAACCACCTGCAGATGCTCCCCCCAGCACAGGCTTATTGACCAGGTATTTCAGCGCAGACTGATCTATATACATCTTAAAATGGCCACCCAACAAGTAGTGTCTAAACTTCTGGAGCGCGTATACCATGGCTAACCCTTCGTGCTTGGTGGTGGAATAGTTCTTCTCCGCCTTGGATAACCTTCTGCTTGCGAACGTTATAGGATGGTCAAAGTCTCCTCCACCAGCCTGTGTCAGTATTGCTCCCAACGCTATACACGATGCTTCGACATGTACATGAAACTCCTTCTTCCAATCCAGGAAGACTAAAATCACGGTGACCGTATTTTCTTTCAATACATCCAAGCTCTTCTTATAGTCCTCGTTCCAGTAGAATGTGACATCCTTCTTCAACAATTTCTCCATTGGCGCGGTGATCTGGGCATAGCCTTTGAAAATATTTTTTGTAATATCTCATATGTCCTAGGGTAGCGCGTCGCTGTTTCACACTCCTCGGTGCTTCCAAGTTTAGTATCACCGCGATATTTGCGGGATCTACCATCAGTCCCTATCTGCAAACCACATGACCCAACAGGGTCCCAAAAGGAACACAAAATAGGCACTTCTTCAGATTGAGCGTGATCTGGTATCTTCGACAAGTATCTAGCATCAAGCGTAAAGTGGAGACATGGCGTTTCACCAACCCAAACACCGTCCAGTCACTAAAGTATACTTTCAGGAACTTATGAATAAATTCCTTGAACGCCACAACAACTACGCGTGAGAAAATCGCAGGCGCTTCTTTAATCTGAACGGCATTACAATGTACTAGAAATACCCCCACTCAGTCATGAAGGTTGTCTTGCTCCTATCCTCTGGTGCGATTTTGATCTGATGGTACCTAGAGAACCCATCAGCGAAGGAATATGCTTCTTGGCCACCTAATTGTCCAACACTTCATGAGTGAACGGAGTTGAGAAAGGATCATGTACGCAAGCATCATTCAACTTCTTGAGATCCACACATATCCTTATTTCATCCTTCTACTTCTTCTCCTGTACCACCATTGGGCTTACCTAGTCAGATTCTTCCATAGGCTCAATGATGCCTGTGATCATCTTATCTAGCTCTAAGCGGACCTTCTCCTTATACTTCATATTGGGACGGTAAGGTCTTTGCTTAACCGGCTTCGCATCGGGCCTCAACGTGATCTTCATAACACCTAGGTCCCTGATTATCCCTTTTAGATCCATAAACTTGGTAGGGAATAAATCTTGGTATTCGCGGAGCAATTCAACGACCTTATCCATCATCGCGTTATGCCAGTAATCTCCCATCTTCACAAATTTGGGCTCTACCTCCGCATCAATGTTTACTTGTTTCATTTTCAGCGGAGTGGTTATATCGGGATTCTCAATCTGTGGTCCTTCAACCTCGCGGTGACCTTCTGTTTCAGGGATGTTAATTTTTTACGGATCCTCATCCTCTTCTTCAGTGGTTACGCTATAGCATTCTAGCGTGTGACTCAGCTGAGTAACCCAATCAGGTTGAATCAGGTCCAAAGGATCCTGCAGTATCTTAAAGATTGTTTCTTTCACCTCTTGTAGCTCCTCACCAATACAGTCAAACCTATCTTCAAAGTTGAATGTCATTATGAATCCTTCACGCAGAATATCCCATTCACCTATACCATGGCAGAGGTCTGTTTCTAATTACTAGTTCATTGGGATAACATCCAAGGTGTGACAGAACAAGTGCACCCATTCAGGTTGGGGCTTGTCTCCATAAGCTTGAGCCCATTTGGCCAAGTGCGCGGGCGGATCATCCTACCCATCATATTTGTCTGTTATTTGTACCTTTGGCTTTCAAAGCGTGTTCTTGTCATTCTCCTACATCTGCGCCAATCATTAAAGCTTCCCTTGTGCGTACCCCACCATATTGCGGGAGTAGCGCAGTGCCCAGTCCAACGCCTGCAAACGCTGCTTTTCCAGTACCTCCCTCTCAAATGCATCCAAAAAGATATCTACATCATTCAGGACATCATAAGTGGGCAGATTTCTTACCTCTGACGACACACAACACAGCAGCCGGGTCATCATGTTACAACTCAGTGTAGTTACTTCATGTAACCGATTCTTCCAGCGCTCTAATTCTTCATCAGAGTTCGAGGTGTAGGAACTCTTGTGATCCCATGTAATTCGTCCATACACTGTTGGATTCACGCAATCTTGGTCTTGCCCTATTATCTTATAGAGACAGTCCAGATCATCATCACAGACTGGTTCAGTATAGCGCAATCCTTCAGCAAGATCTAGGGGTACTATTACACGAAGCAATTTCTTCTCAAATATCATCTTTCGCTTCTTTAGGTTGATTACCCTATTCATGTCAGTAGCCCAATCAATGCTAAGGAGCACAGGATAGGGGTTGCTATCATCCACAATTTCTATTACTTCAAAGTTAGCCAGCGCGCTCGTACCTTCAATATCTACAGTCACCCCTTGTAGCCGTCCCATGGGGATGATATTCTGCTGGTTCATCATCCTTAGCTAACTCAGAGACCACTGCAGCTGAGTCTCCCCATGTGTTCCCAAGTCTGCTTCGATAGGACGTTCACATTTGACCCCAGGTCCAAAATAACATGATCCATTTCATACTCTCCTATCTGCGCGGTCAATGTCATCTCTCGCCCCATCCTTTTTTTATGCTTACCAATCTTTCGTACTACGTGTTTCCGACACATCTATTTATGAGCTGTTGTAACCCCTTCACAACCTTGTTATCACACAGTAACTTCATGCAGGTCTCCACGAAGGTTGTAAGCATAGAAGGGTCCATCTCTTGATCAAGCTTATCCTTGCTCCCTTAGGTGGAGGCCTCAACGAAGCTCTTCTTCTCTTCCATGAATGTTTCATTTGCGCGCCCCAAATCAAACTCATCCTCCTTCGTCGGAGCTTTGTGAACCCATGTGTTGTCTTCGGGTTGTTTCCCCTTGTCATCTCCTATTGTGATTCCACTTCGAAGCACTATATTCACGTTCGGATCCTCTTCGTGTGGCTCAGACCTCATCATTGCCAGGTCCTGAGTCGGCTGAGGTGGTAGCGCCCCTTTGTCACATATCCTTGCTATCAGCGTAGGACAATCTTTCGTTTCATGATCAAACCGAGTGCAATACTTGCATGAAGAACATGTTGGGTTAGTGAAATCGTGGGCATAATGTCCTAGTCCTCTACAATTGTAGCAGATCAGCTGTCCCCGACCTCTGCCAAGTCGTCCTCCGCCTCGGCCTCATCCATGCCCCTGAAAGCCTGTCCATGCCATCCCCGCGCTCTGGTTAGGGGGCCACGTTTCTTCCTATACCCTATAGGCAGGTGTTCTATCCATCATCAATTCATAGCTTTTGTAGTTACGCTCATCATGCCCTACTGACCTACAGAAGTTGAAGAACAACTGCTACAATGTCTATACAAACTTCTGCAACAAATGACAGTTATCCCTGGCATGTTTTCCTGCTACCTGCATATAACGCACCATAATGCAGGCCCCACGCTTGGTCCTGCCTTAGCTTCTAGCCTCAAAGGCATTGATCCTCCTCCTATAATATAGTTCACAAAGACCGGGCAATGGTCTTTTTGATGCCCCTGACCCTTGCATTTCAGGCACCATACCTCTTCGGGCACCACTAGTCGAACTGTTTTATCCTCCTTCAAACTTTGCATCTCAAGGCAAAGATTTTTCAACTGTGCATGGATCTGCTGAACCCCCGAATTTGGGTGTTGCATCGGTGTTTCATGCAGTCTCATTGCAATCTCCAAGGCCTCTGCCTAAGTCATTATCTTCTGTTGTGACAACGCAACCCTTAGGTGTGGCAGGAGCGAAGCCATGAACCATTCGCGGTGTTGTCCATCTGTCAAGTTCATATTAGCTTCATGGATTTTACACTTCAACCTCTAATCTAGCTCCCAAGGGGTCTCGCCTGGTTGCATCACGATTTCCTTGAACCCCACAATTGATTGTGCCTCAGATTTAGGCCTACTAAATTCTTTGTTCAACGCGGTTTGGATGTCTGCCACTCTAGCATTTGGGTTATCATTAGAGTACTTGACGTACCAAGCTAGCGCGCGATTCTGCAGAGCACTAACCAGTGTTGCCTTCTTCATGTGATCATCTGTAACGCCCTAAGCTTCCCATACAACTTTCACGACGAACGAGAACTGGTCCGGTTCCTCATTTCCCAAGCCTTTGAACAAAGGCAGATTCATTGAATTTGCCATATTGAATTGTGGTGGAGGTGGAGCTGTTACGGGTGAAGTCGCACACGATGGTGGTGAAGTTGGAGGTGGTGTGTGTGGAGGTGGCAGTTGCGAGAATCCTTGTCTTATTAACTGAATAATACTTCGTGGAGAAGCTTGCGCTATTTCCTCTTCATCACCTCGTGGAGGTGAAATCAATGGACTAGATTCAGGACCCTTTCTTCCTTCGTTCCTGTAAGTTTTTCCGCTTCACGTAGCCCCAAACATCAAGGTAGTTGCATAACCCATTTTTTCGCACAATAAAATTTTAATCCAGGTATTCAAAGATTTTAAGTAATTACCTCACAGATCTTTGAAAAAACGTCGCTCCGCCTCGCTGTAGCTGACTGAGGTGTCGACCGTGAACTCAGTTACAAATCTTCCTATGATGCGATCGAGCCAATGATTGACAACGTAGGCGATCTTATCCTCAGATGCTTCCAATCTTTGTACTAGCTCCGGGGTCCAAACAATAGGACCATCAAGTATCCACCTTCCTTGGCTATCTGCTAGCTTCGCAATCCACTCGTATAGCTCAACCAGAAGGAACAAAAAAATATCTCGTGGATCTCTGCATATAGGTACCTGTCCAGCCATTGTTCCTTTGTTAGTCGCGGGTTTCTATTCTCCTGTGCCACGAATTCGTGGATCTTCCTATCCAACCAGTCTCTGATCTCTTTCGTAGTTGGATTCCAGTGATACGACATCACACATCTCTTATGCAGATTCCAGTCCCAGCAATAGAACCATTTGTTGGCTTGGTGGGGCTTGACTAAGGTTCAACATTAGTTAGCCAAACAAATCCCTACACTACTGGCCCTTTCAGCATCAACCTGAGGAGCGCGGACCGAAGTCTCACCCGAATCTATATGGGGGATGCTGGAACCAAGTTTCTGCACCTTGAGATGGTCGTGATGTCGGTTTATTCCTTCTATTCCTACTTTCGCACAGGTCACTTAGTTCTAGGGCTTTCCAGACTAGCCCTTTATTCCACCGTTCAGTACCTCCGCGAAAAGGTGCAATTGACTTTTGCGCGGCCCTAACCTACGACTCAGGTACTTTCGCACTGCTAGAGCAGTGTACCGTGCAAATTCCTAAACTAGTTTAAGTGTCTTACTTATCTTATTAAGCAATCATAGTTAGCACCACGTAAACAGATGTTCTTACTTGCATTTACTTAACCAACGTAATTACATACATTCAAGCATCATATAAGCATTATAAATTAAATTAATACATAACATATCAAGATGCATTAATAGGAAACAAAGAAACATAATTCATAGAATGCTTCTCTTTATTGATATCTTCATATGATTACAAACTCTATCCACTCTACGCACATAGCTGTAGGGGTCCGCACACTCAGTTGTGGACTTCCACCCTATGCTTCTGCGCACTCAACTGCAGAGCCTCTACCTACGCTACGACCCGAAACTTAGACTTCTTACTTCAGAGCTATGACTATAAACTCCGATAAAACTACTTAGAGCTTACTTACTTAGCTCTTTTTATACAATCCCATGGTCCGCGAACCATGGGTAGATCTTTTACAACCGACTTTACTTTAAATAAATAAGGGAAGACAACCCTTTATGACTCATGACACCTTTGTGCTCCGCGACCACAAAATGTGGAGAGTTTACTACTTTACTACAAAATTCGACCCAAAACATGGGCTTTTAGCCCCAAAACTATCATTGTGGGATCCTGTTCCCAACAGGCCCCCAATATAATCATCCTAACAGAGGGTGATCGCATGACATCGGTGACACGATGCGGGATGTCACCATGGAGGCCTTACAATAGTTTGAGCAGCAGCAACAAATAATCTTGGGGGCTATCTAGATAGGTTTATAGGAGCTGTAAACCCACACATCACATACTGGCACGGTGTCTACCAACCTTGCTATCAGCACTTTAGCAGCTGTCGAGATGTTGCGCGCAAAGGCCTCCAGTGGGAAAGTGCTGCTTGATGGAGCACTTCCCACGGAGAACGAAGCTGACAGGCCCACTGTCAGTGCCATAAATGGAGTAGGGTTGAATCTGGCAATGCTACCTGGTGAAGTGCTCCACCTTTTGCAGGATGGAGTGATTGCGGAGCTGAGGGCCCGTGAGGACTGTGCCCTCTAGGTGATTGGTGAGAAGTGGCTTAACAATGACCAGATGGCACTACAACGAGACTCTTCCATCGCCACTATGACTAAGGCGACTAATCAGAACAAGCGTATTATGCAAGTCGTTGAGGAGGCATGCCGAATGGTCCCGAAGTTGGCCATTCCTGAGGAAGAACCAGTCGAGGTGCTCGACACTCATACAGAAATGGTGAGGGTTCAGTTGGATTTGAACCTACACATCACAGAGTTACAACTGAAGGCCCAACCTTCAACTCCGCTAGAAGTGAAGGAGCAGTGGGCGACCGCTGTCATAAAAGCAGTAACAGCGATTGACAGTGCAGTAGCAGAATGCACACAACTTTTTGAGCAATCTTTTGAGGTCCTGACAAGCATGTGGGAGAACCCTAATGTACAACGACTAGAGATAAAAGTGCGCGAGCTACAACAACGATATGGTGAGGTCAAGGGCACAACGCGAACCGTTGCGCTGACACAAAGACTAGCAAAGCTGTCGGAGGCCAAGCAGCTAAAAGAACAGGTGGATGCAGCACTGCACAAGGAAGCAGTGCTAAAGGCATGACTGAAGCCCTGGCTGGATGAGGCTTACATGGTGATAGGCTCTATTGAAGGAAATCTTACGACTCTACAAGAAACTCAACAAAAGCTTCAAGCTGACAGTTCAGGAGCAACGACTGAGCAGATGGTTGAAGACGCGAAGAGCAGGCGGCCGCACAGTGCACTATTGAGGTTACGGTCATATGAGTTGAACTGGAAGGTATTCGCGCTAAGATCTCTGCGCCTGCCGAGTGACTCGAGGGTGAGTCACGATGTTTGTGTTGGGGGCTTGTTGGGAACGGGATCCCCTAAGGACAGTTTTGGGGCTAAAAGCCCATGTTTTGGCTCGAATTTCTTAGTAAAGTTGTAAAGTCTTCACATTTTGTGGTCGCGGAGTGCGAAGGTGTCATGAGCCATAAAGGGTTGTCCGCCCTTATTTTTGTAAAGTAAAGTCGGCTATAAAAGATCTACCCATGGTCCACGGACCATGGGATTGTATAAAAAGAGCTAAGTAAGTAAGCTCTAAGTAGTTTTGTCAAGTTAGATAGTCATAGCTCTGAGATAAGAAGTTTAAGTTTCGGGTTGTAGCATAGGTAGAGGCTCTGCAGTTGAGTGTACAGAGGCCTAGGGTGGAAGTCCGCAGCTAAGTAGGTGGACCCCTGCAGCTGTGTGTGCAAGGTAGATAGAGTCTGTAATCATATGATGATATCAATAAAGAGAAGCATTCTACGAATTTTGTGTCTTTGTTTTCTGTTAATGCATCTTGACATGTTATGTATGAATTTCATTTATAATGCTTATATGATGCATGAATGTATGTAATTACATTGGTTAAGTGAATGCAAGTAAGAACATTTGTTTATCGGTGCTAACTATGATTGTTTAATCAGATAAGTAAAACACTTAAACTAGTTTGGGAATCTGCACGGTACGCTGCCCTAGTAGCACGAAAGCACCTAAGTCGCAGGTTAGGGCTGCGCGAAGGTCAATCGTACCTTTTCGCGGAGGTACTGAAGGGCGGAATAAAGGGCTAGACTGGCAAGCCCTAGAACTACGTGACATGCGTGAAAGTAGGAATAGAAGGAATAAACCGACATCATGACCATCTCAGGGTGCGGAAACTTGGTTCCAGCATTCCCCCATACTGCTTCGGGTGAGACTTCAGTCCGCGCTCCACGGGCTGCTTTTGGAAGGGCCAGTAGTGTAGGGATTTGTTTGCTTAACTAACATTGAACCTGGGTGAGGCCCCACCAAGCCAACATCTCGTAACTCAAGGGGGTAATTCTCCCATTCTTACGGTACCCCCTCCAAGTAGTCTGTTCACTTCCTTTGATTGGAATCGACTGGCAAGACGTCATCTTCCATCTTATGTGCCTTTCTAGATCATAGTACAAATTTATAATATTGTTGTATTTGGCACTATTCTAGATGAAGGTGCATCTGTGAGTATCATTTCCTCCACTGCTTGGCAGGCGCTCGGCTCGCCATCTGTTGTGCTTGTTACCCAGAATCTGTTGTGCTTGTTACCCAGAATCTGTTGGCTTTTAATAGAGGAACTAGTCAACCATTAAGGATCCTTCCTCAGTTGCCTATTACTTTGGGAGGAAAAATTGTTTATCTCAATGTGATGGTAGTCCCAGGCCCTTTAGATTACAATTTACTTCTTGGGTGCGACTATGTTTTTGACATGGGAGCTATTGTTTCAACACTCTTTCAAGTGATGTGTTTCCTGCATGAAGGCAGAATTGTCATCGTTGACCAGCTTTCATTTCCCGGTCCAAATATGGCTTCCAGTCAACCATCTTCCCTAAATGGTCCT
>APFE031333107.1:40758-51368 GCA_000404065.3 Pinus taeda
TTCACTTGATCTTGTAAATGAACCTTCATTCCATCCACCTGATAGCCACGAGTAGTCTACTTAGGTGAATGCAATGAATCTTGGGGGGCATGCACCTAGAATCGAGTCATTATGTTGGGGGGATGTAAACCAATCCAAGCATAGTTTTTCATTTCAAGCTTGTGTAAACATGAAACTAAATCCAAGCATAGTTCCCTATGGTTCAAGCTTGTGTAAAAATGAACCCATCTCCATTTTAACCCTTGTGATGAGCCTTGGTTTTTCTCCTTCCATCGTCACTATCTGCTTGGTTGATCATACACTTTGACTTGGTTGTTTTACCCTTTTTGAAGAATAGTTGCAATGAGTGGTCTTATTAGCCAGCCTCTTCGACATAAATCAACATGTTTTGAGAAGTTCCAACATCATTGGAACCATTTGCTATCCTAGACACCATCCATTCCTCTAAGTGGAGTCCTCTTTAAACTCTTTTATGACTCGTAAAAAATGAAAAGATCGCCTAGTATTTTCCTTTTTTGACTCGTTAAAAGAAAATAAAAAAAGGAGAGCATACTTTTATCCCTTTTTCGAGCTCTGTTAAACATCGAAAAAGAAACCCCCTGGAGTCCTCTTTAAGCTCTTTTCAGACTCTCGAAATATGTAAAGATTGTTGAGCGCTTGTCCTTTTTAGAGCGTGAATGGATTGTAAACGACATCTACTCATTATAAGTTTAACCCTTTTCCGAGATGAGATAGATTATTTACAAAAGAGGAATATGTTGATCGAACATGGTCAATAGGTTCTCTCTTGTATTATTTTACGCTTTTTCGGAATTGAGAGACAAACTTACGAAAAAAGAACTTGTGGAGTTTTCTCTTTGTCCCTTTTCAAACTCTCTAAACATGAAAAGGGTCGAGTTCTCATTGTCGTTAAACTCGTTAAAACATGAAATAGCGACAAACTTGTCCATCATGACAAGACTGAGTTTCACCTTTGCTAGGCTCGTTAAAACATCACATAGCAATGGATTCACCGAAGGGTGGAATTATACTACAAGCATATGTTATCCTCCTCAAACTTGTTAAAAAAATAAAGAGGTATTGGTCAACAATGATTGGGGAAATGGGAAAAGGGGTAGATCACTTTATGGTAGCAAGTCGCTCTTGAACATGACACTTTCACTTCATCTCCATGACTACTTGGGTTGGGTTATCTGCTTGATGGTTATCATACCTATGGTCTATCACACCATCCATCACTTTAGTTTTGGGTCAATGCTACCAATTCATTCAGTGTCGCCGACATGTTCAAGAGAAGGCACTTAGTAAAACTCATCCTTTTCAATACTCATAAACCTTCATTTTCATGACCCCCATTCCTGAACCTTGTGTCGTCAGTCACATTCCGTCTCCAAAATCATTACACTCGTTTCATGTCTTTGATGACGAGTCGCTTCTTTTCGACATCAACACATTATCCAAGAAGTTGACTTAGAAACACCCTTTCAGTACCTTGGGGCTTGCATACATCAATGGAAAGTTTCTCGCTTCCGGTGATAGGTTGAAATCACTGGCCTTTGACCGAAAGACTTTGTATGGTGTTCAACACCAAAACATATATTCACACCATGCAAAATGTACTGCAGTACCTTGAGAATCATTATCATTATCAATGATCTCTCTCGCGTTCGTTAACGACTTACATCATTGGCTGGTAATCAGACGGTGTCTTCCCATGTTCGACTTCATATCACATATTCACATGGTTAGACTCGTACTTGAGTGAGCAATTGGATGAGATAGAAGATCCCAGATCTAGTTTCATCCATTCGGGCTGCGATTTCAGGAAAGTACTAAATCATCTATACGATGGATTTACACTGATGGTCATCCCATCATGGGTCTATATCTGTAGATGACTATCTATGTACATGTAATGAAAAGTTTATATGTTGAGTATGGCTATGCCTTCCCTCAGCAATTTATGAAAAATTCAAAATATCGTGATGTTATGTATTGTAAGTGATGCAGGTCACCATCTGCTTCAATTCCTCTCTGTCACATCGTAAAGCATATCACTCGACATCATCATTTTCAACTTCATGCTTTAGGGGGCAACTATTACGGGTATATTTGGGCACATCACTCCCGACATTCAGATCAGTACTTTTAGGGCCCATCAAACCCTTATTCAATTGTTACATGCCTTAGAGAAGTCAACTCATTGAATGCCTCCTTCTATGAAAGTTTCATGGCCTAAAGCCCTCCTAAAAAGCCTCCTTGGGATACCAGTGCAGCCTATGCCTTGAGACAATGTGTTGTAGAGCAGGCAAACCCATTGTGGCCTACACTGCAGTGCACTTAGGTCCTCTTTAGCCTGCACTAGGTGAGATTGAGCGAAATTTGCATAGGATTCTGGGAATATTCCTTCATTCTAGATGATTCTAGAAGGATCCCATCTCTTATCTCCTCATATGATGTCGAAATTGGATAGGCTAAGGATCCATTAACATCTTATCCTCTCATACCTTGCTCCATGGAAAATAAATCCAAGTTTGGAAGGCCATTCAATACCCTCATTTATGACAAAACCACCTCCATTTCCTATAAATTGAGCACTCATCATGGTGATCAAGGGGCTAGAATCTGAAGTTTGTAAGGAATTTTTGTTGGTTTGAGGATTGAGTTTATGTTATGCAATGTTATGCTACTGGAGTGTTGTGATTTTGATGTGGCGAGGGTTGAACTGAAGCTGGAGGAGTGGCATAGAATTGAACTGTATTGGGTGATACTCTTCCTTCTACATTAATAAAGAGCGTATTCCTTTTCTCATATGATTGCTCATATTTGTGATGATTACGTGTTTCAATGTATTCGATTCCATTTTTTTATAGTTCATAGTTCATGTATGCTTTGATCGTTTCTTGTTTCTGTTTCTCTTAATGCAAGTACCTTTGAGCGGATTTACTTCAAGTGGGAGCAATGGGAGCGATTCAAAAGAGATTTAGGAAGTGAAAGACAACAAGTAAGTTCCTCCATCTCATCTATATTCTATAAGAAAAGGTTAAACTACTTTCATTATGTTGTTCTAGGTGTAGTCACCCACCTAGGGAAGATGTGTTTATTTGTAGATGCAAATTCCATGTAATAGTCAATGTCTGGAAAAAAAAAAAAAAAAAAAAAAAAAAAAAAAAAAAAAAAAAAAAAAAAAAAAAAAAAAAAAAAAAAAAAATAAATAAATAAATAAATAAAAATATAATAATAATAATAATAATAAATATATATATATAATATAATATATATATATATTTGTGAGTAGTCACTCCATATGGGAGCGATTCAAAAGAGATTTAGGAAGTGAAAGACAACAAGTAAGTTCCTCCATTTCATCTATATTCTATAAGAAAAGGTTAAACTACTTTCATTCTGTTGTTCTAGGTGTAGTCACTCCATCAGTGAGTGCTCTTACACTCACATCGACAAAATGCTCTGAGCAGGTCCTTTAGGTAACCTCGGAAGGGGGATAATTTCTTCGGTTAGTGCTCTGACACTGACAGCAAGACGAATATTGTTAATGTCTTTATCTTTTTTTTTTTTTAAAGCTCTTTTCCATTTAAAACTTTTACAGATTTAGCTGTGTGAGAGAATAGTTGCATAAAGCTATGAATTTGTGTCGAATGAAAGATGTGTGTGTGTGTGTGTGTGTGTGTGTTTAAGAGTTTTTATTGAAAAGTATAGTTTAATTTAATTGATATGAGTTTTGTGTTTAAGTGTTTTAACTCATTTCAAAATATTTGGATTGTTAGATTAAGGTAGAACATTTTTTTGTGATGGTTGGTTTATGATAACAACTAAATCTCGAGATATTATGCTTATTGTGTTAATGGGAGTGGTCACAAGGAGGTAATGTGTCCTACTAACATATAAATGGTTGATTAATTGTGGGATGAGATACTTCTTCATTCAATCTTCCTTTCCTCTTATGTGGGATTTATTATATGAATCATAGTTCTGTCCAAGTGATTGGAATTTTGTCTTTTAAGGTCTTTAGCCATTTTAAGAATAATTGAACGATTATACATATATATATATATATTATATATATATATATATATATTAATATATATATATATATATTATAATATATATTTTAAATGAGCGGATCAACATGGAACTTTGATTAATCAAAGAACAAAAATTTGTTAGAAGAATGAATTTTTCCACTTAGTAACTCACTCCCTATAATCTATCCTCTCCTCCTTGTATGTTATCATGCATTGAATGTGAGGGTTGCTCCACATTGACATTTAAATCTTGAGATACCAAAATTTTTATGCTAATCGAAGTGGCCACAAATAGATAGAGTGTCCTATTGAAATCATAGTAGTCTATTACATGTGAAATAAGTATACTTTTGTACTTAGCCTTCCCTTCCTTTTATGTGTGGCATATTATGTGAATGTATGTAAAATAATAGTCCACTACAACTATCTTATGGATCTTCTCTCCATCTCTTCATCCCCAACCATTTTAATTTAATGAAAAATCTCAAGAAAAAATCACTTTGTAAATGAATTAAATAAAAACATATTAAACAAGTGCTACATGTCAGCTTAGTCCATGCCGAGAAGTCTTCTCTCTTGGTTATGTTTTATCCACCGTTAATTGTAAGGATTGATTCCATGATGACATTTAAAACTTGAGATGCCAAGATTCATATGCTAATTGAGGTGGCCATAGAGAGGTAGTATGTCCTACTAACATTATAGTAGTTGATTAGTTGTGGGATGAGTATATTTCTCTATTCAAGCTTCCCTTCCCTTTATGTGAGGCATATTATGTGAATGTATGTAAAATAATAGTCTGCTACAACTATCTCCTGGTTCTTCTCTCTCTCTTCATTGCCAACCATTTTAATCTAATGAGAAAACTAGAAAAAATAAATAAATGAATAGTCAAATTTAATATGACAGTACATGGTTTGTTCTTCCAATGCAAAAACAATGCAAGAGTATCAAGAGGCTACCATTTGTCACAATATTACACCAACCATCACTTAGTCATATAACAATTAGATCATGCTAGTTTTTTTTTCTATAATGTATTTAACCTTCAAGTATATCAATTCACGAAGAACAAAATAGTTAGAGAAACTTTGATATTATGGTTGGAATCATCCATCTTATTCTTCTGTTATGCCAAATTTTTATGCCAAAGGGCCCAGTGATTGCGCATTGCACAATTCCAAAAGATAGGGAGAGAGTTTGATCACTGAGACTGCACAGGGGATAGATTAGGCTAGAGTGAGGAATATTTCTGCATAGTCCTCACTGAGGAGAAAAATTGCGGAGTGCCAACTGAGGGACAAAATTGCACAAATCAAGTAGTCAGTGGAGGTTGCAGGATGGAGTCTTAGGGATACACTGCGTAGTTTCAAGAGGCAAGGGGGAATGGGCAGCTAGGAGGCATGGAGAGCAGAATTTTGCAGTTTCTGGAAGCAGTGAGCTTCGATTGAGGGAAGGACACTGGAGGAATCATCTGCATAGTTTTAGAGGCTAAGGGAGGTTGGGATTTCTGCACACTATGCAGTTCAATGAGACAAGGAAAAGGCTTAAGGGTTGAAGATGTGATATGTGCAGTTCAAGGAAAACTGGGAGGCACAGCTGCACAATTATGGAGGTCGAGGGAGACTATTGGACTCAGGAATTATGCAGAACAACATGCCTGAAGGACAGGGACTGCACACTGTGTAGTTCCAGGCAACAGGGTCACATCCAAGAGGGCTAATACTGCACAATGCATAGTTTATTCGGGGCCCGGTGAAGCTAAGTTGCCTAGTTGGGAAGATTTCCAAAAAATGGTTGTGTGGGAAGAGAGATGGAATCGTGATGAACTTGAACTATGATCACACACTTAGCATACTTCAATGACATGACAACATAGATCATCGACATACAAGTGAATCATTCCCCTCTGTGTGACTGTCTCATGACAAGATGCGACAAGTGAGGCACTTGAGATAGACTTTAGGACGACTATGACAACACTTTTGCGACAACGCTCAAGACTTTGTGTATGAATGTGACAGATGTTGACATGGTTGGGACAACTCATATACACAAAGACAGACCTTCGAAAGCACCAAAAAAGGCTCGCAAACATTATACATCAGTCAAATATGCCAAAAGACGACAATTAATCCAACAAGAAAAAAGGGCCAAAGAACTTCAAGAAATATCATGAGACGAGCTTGAGTGTTTGCAACAATCAAGGAAAAGACTAAGGAAGGCTCTAAAATTTGAGTGCAAGCCAAAATTTTGGAGGGTGTTGTAGCAACTACAACACTTGGTGACACACTGGTTGAAATCCAACTTCTTTGTCATGGTTAGTTTCTTTTGCGCAGGGCCTTGGTTCCTCAGGGAGTATTGATTCATTGTGCATATCACTTTGGCCTTCCCACTTATCCTATGGGTAGAAATTGTCCCCATTGTACCTTCTCAGTTGAACACAACATAAGATTCATCATAATCGCAATGTTTCGAGTTGGGAAGGGTAGTTTGGTTTGCGAGCTTAAGATTTTCAAAGTATAATTTTTCATCTCTGGTGTTGCTCCGATGCCAGCAGGCCTGAACAATACCCCGACGGAGTCATGCAGGAACAAAAACATTACTCTGCTGCCAATGAACCTGGACAATACCCCGACGGAGTTGCTTGCTTCACCTCTCTACGTAAGAAGCCTTTCTCTTATTTAACTTTTATTTTTTTATTTTTATTTTTTTAAATAGAACTGTGCATTGACACTTATTTATTTTGGGGCGGAAGAGGGATCCCGACTTATTGAGAGCATAAGAGGTTGTACCTCCAAAGGATCATATAGAGACCTCTAATTTTGGTTTGCTTGTTTAGATTTTTCCCCTTCTCCATTTCTACTAATGGGATAAACTTGAGAACACTAGAAAAAAATTGAGTATAGGTATGAGGTTTTCGGACTAGCCATGAGTTCATGGTTGGACCAAAACTCTCCTAACGGACGGATTGTATTTTCCGTCAGAAATTCATTGGCCAAAAGATGTAACAAACATAAGGAAGATAGACAAAGGGCTAGCCAAATGCTGAAGTGTTACAAGCCTGTTTAGAGTTCAACCACACACACACTTAGAAGCCACAACACAAACAAGAACAACACTTATCCACATAACAAAACCAAAACAAAATTCAAGCAAAGAAACAAATAGCAAACAACAAAAGACTATGTACATAGTGTGGGGTACAACCCCAAATTGTCATTGAAAATATTGTTTTAAGTCTTGGCCATTGACAGGGAGATAGTCAATCTTCTCGTCAAGTGATTAAAGATGATATGTGTGCTGGCAAAGCTTCTCATGTACCGTGTATGGTCCAATCCACAAGGACTAAAACTTAGTGTGTTTTTCTTTGTCCTCGTGGTCTTTATCCCACTTTAAGACTAAGTCACCCAAATTAAAGTTGTTTTTCCTTGTAAACTTCTTGTCAAACCACCTCTTGATATGACTTTGGCGAAGTAAAAGAAATTCTTTAGATTTCAACCTTTCTTCCTGTAGCTTGTGCAAAGTGTCCATCATACGTTGAATTAACAGATAGGGCTTGCCTTGGGACTCTTGTGACGATTGGGGAGCGGGAAAGTAGATGTTCGGCGGGAGGATGGATTCTTTTTCGTACACCAGGAAGTAAGGGGAAGTGTTTAGGGAAGGTTTTGGCGTGACTTGGTCTTCACATAAGGCATTCACCAAAGCAGAGTACCAGTTTCGTTGTTCAGAGAATATGGTCTTTTTGATGATGTGAATAAATTTCTTGTTCATGGATTCAACAAGATTCCCCTATGGATAGCAATTAGCTAAAACGGTTTCAAGACAATACCATTTCCAATGCAAAATCATAAAGTATTAATGATGAAAAGTATGTTGCATTGTAAAAACAAGTGACATAAGGATGTCGAACCTAGAAATGATGTTATGTTGTGGAAAGTTGATGACTTCCTGATTGTTCACTTATTTTAGCGGAGCTGCCTCAGTCCACCACGTGAAATAGTCTGTAGTTGTTAAAATATAGCGGTGTTGCTTTGACGAGTGTGGGAAAATTTCCCCAATGATGTCGAAGCCCCGCTGTTGGAAAGGATCTTACACTATAGTGGGCTACAACGGGGTTGCTAACCTCTGCTGTCGGCATACCTTTGACAGACCGGACACTTGCAGGCATATGCTTGATCTTCTTTGAATAATTTAGGCTAGTAAAAGTCAGCTTGCATAACCTTATGTGTTGTAGTGTTTCCTGTGAAGTGTCCCCTGGTTGGTCCATCGTGGAGATCACACAATACCTTTTATGAATCGTGTGGCTCCAAACACCTAAGAAGTACTCTGTTGTGGTGCTTTTTGAACATCACCTCATGCACCAACTGATAAGATAATGCTTTAGGTCGGAGTGCCCTCTTCTGACGTGTGGAGAAGTGAGAGGACATTGTGTTGTGCTTAAGGTATTGGTGCACATCCATGTACCAAGAGTTTATGTCTGTAGTGGTGGAGGCTCGCTCGAAATTATACATCTCAATCTCTTGCTCCCATCCTACAAGCTCTTCTTCTTCCTCTTTCGCATTTACTGCTTCTATTGCTAATGATCAAAGACCATGACCCTTGATTGTGTGAACTGGATTGATGTCTAGATCATACTCTTATAACCCAGTCATCTAGTTCGCCCTTCTTTCACCCAACTATTGTTGAACAGGAAGTAACCTGACTGCTGGGTGTGGGACAAAGATAACACAACGGTAATTTAACAGATAGGGTCTGAAGTGCTTTACTGCCTTGTACACTGCATAAACCTTTTTGTCCATGACGGGGTAATTAAGCTTTGGTCCTTGCAGACTTGCACTGATGAAGGAGATATGTTGTTCATTGTTCAATTCATCCTTCTGATTGAGAACAACAACAAGAGAGGTATAGCCTGTTTGATACGCATAAACACGTCCTTTTCCCTTTTATCCCATTTGTAAATTGTGTCCTTCTTCACCCTCTCCTGTATTGGTTTAACAATCTGGGCCAAGTTGGAGATGAACTTACAGAGGAAGTTGATCTTCTCCGAGAAAGAATGCATGGCTTTCTTATTCACTGGGAAGGGAATCTGCATGATAGTCCTGACCCTGTCTGGGTCTACCTTGATCCCACTTATAACAATGATGTGTCCCAAGAGATTACCCTAAGACACTGCAAAGATACTCTTATTGGGATTCAAGGATATCTTGTACTTGCGACATCGCTAAAAAATATTCTTCAAGTGGCGCAGGTGGTCTGACTCTATTTGGAGAAGACTATTACGTCGTCAAGATAGACCAATACACTCTGGCCAATGATCTCGTGGAAGGTGATGTCCATTGCACGTTGGAATGTTTCACTAGCATTGATTAACCTAAACAACATTCGTCGAAACGCGAACTTGCCCCACTTCGTTCTGAATGTAGTTTTAATTCTATCAGGATCTGCAACCAGAACCTAGTTATATCCTGAATATCCGTCAAGCAAAGAAAACATTTTAGACCTCGATATTGTTTGCAGTATTTGTCAAGCCAGGCAGTAACTCCATTAATCAAAACTGATTCGTGTCTTCTATTCCATCAGATAGGTCTATTATATACATGAGGAAGAGACTGTTCAGTTCATCTCCCGATGACTGTTCATATTTCTCATTTATTTATTTACATATATTTACCCAATCACAAGGATTAGGTGTCAACATTCCCCCCCTTAATTTGAAGGGACGCTGGTGAGTCCAAGCATCGTTCTGAATCGTTCAAGCTTTTCTCTTCCAAGCGCTTTGGTGAAGATGTCTGCAATTTGCTCATTTGTGGAACAATGACGGAGATGGATTGTTTTGGCCTCAACATGATGTCGAATCAGATGATATTTAGTATTGATGTGCTTTGCTTGATCATGGAACTTTGGGTTCTTGGCCAACTTTATTGCCGAGGTATTGTCAATCATGAGTGGAGTTAATTGTACTTGTTTTACCTACAAATCTTCAAGAATTTTCCCGAGCCACACAATTTCTTTTGTTGCTTCAGCTGCTGCCACGTATTCTACTTCTGTTGTGGAATCTGTTGGAACTGATTGATTGCGTGATCTCTAGGAGACAGCTCCTGATCCAAGACTCATAGAATATCCTGAAGTAGATACCCCAGTTTCTTTGTCTCCATTGAAGTCTGAATCAGAGTATCCAATCAAGCTGAAGTCATCCACCTGTGTGTACTTGATTTCAAAGTTTTGAGTTCCCTTCAAGTACCTTAGAACTTTATTTGCAGCAGACCAATGTCCCTCACAAGGCTTTGCATAAACCTGGAGAGGATTCTAACAGCAAACAAAATGTCTGGTCTTGTAGTAGTTAGGTAGTTGAGACTTCCTACAAGCTGTCTATACTTTGTTGCATCCTCAAATTCTTTTCCTTCAATAGATGTGAGCTTTAAGTTTCCATTGGAGTAGTGAGAGGATTGCACTCTGTCATGCCAAACCTGTTCAACAAATCTCCAATGTATTTCTTTTGAGAAAGAAATATGGACTTTGGATGTTGGGTTACTTCAATGCCAAGATAGTAATGAACATAGCCCA
>APFE031333107.1:52815-68009 GCA_000404065.3 Pinus taeda
ATCTATCCAAGCGATCAAGTTGCCGCTCAACAACATTGTCAGTTTTGGATGATTCAAGAAAAAATACATCTCTAGATACAACAAACTTTTTATTTACTTCATCATAGAGGCGGTATACTTTGGAGGTGTTTGAGTACCCCAGGAAGATACACTTACGACTTCTAGAACCAAGTTTGTTTCTATGTACCTTTGGTATCAAGGCATAACAGATGGAACCAAAGACCTTGAGATGCTTTACAGAAGGAACATGTCCATACCACATTTCATATGGAGTCTTGTTTCTTATAGCATTAGATGGACATCTATTATTTATATATGCAGCACATAGAACAACATCAGCCCAAAACCTTATCTTTACATTTTTGAAGAAGAGCATGGATCGTACCATATTTAAGATTTCCTATTCATTCTTTCAGCTACACCACTCTGTTGGGGATTATAAGGCACAGTTGTTTGATGTCTGATAGCATGTTGGTGAAGATAGTTTTCAAATTCATTTGATGTGTATTCTTTTCCATTATCAGTGCGAATAAACACAATATGAGATTGTGCATCATTTTCAATCCATTTATGAAAATTCTTGAATGTTTGAAAAGCATCAAATTTGTTCTTCAATAAATAAACCCAACACATTCTGGTATAGTCATCAATAAATTTCATGATATATTTATTTCCATTTGCAGAAGGAACAGGCATTGGACCACATAAATCTGAATGAATGAGTTCAAGCTTCCTATCTGCTCTTGAATGTGAATCATGAAAAGACTGTTTGATATGCTTTCCTAGAATGCAAGCATCACATTGCTTAAGTTTCCTAGGAATTGTAGGCAAACCAGCAACAACATTTTTCTTTAATAAGCGGAGACTGTCATAGTTCAAATGTCCAAATCTAGCATGCCAAAATAACTTCCATGAGAGGGTTCTCACTCCAAGGGAATTGTGGGGAGCAATTTGCAATGCTTGTAAAAATGGCATTGAGAAAATGAATTGTTTCTTGAGCTTATGCTGACCGGGCAGGTAAATCTCAGCCACAACCTTTTATTCTGATGACATGGTAATTGAGTTTTTAAAAGAGGACGTATGCCATATGCATATATAATGGTGGATTTATATGGATTTATATAAAAAATTTATGAGGTGGTTTTATATAATGATGGATGTATATGGGTCACATGGTGGAGTTGAAATATTTTGAGAATGCCCTTTTGAGTACAATTTTACTGTATATTGGCAGAAGTATTTTTCTATCAGCAAAAAATAAATTTTTTTGCAGAATGCATTCAATCATATCCATGGTGGGAATAGTTCTCACTGGCAAGGAGAACTATCCTGAATGGTCCCGGATGATAAAACACACCCTCATTTTCAATGAGTTGTGGAAAGGATGTGTGTGGAGAGACAGTGACCAGTAGACTACCTCAGACAAAGAGCTTGTCATTTTGGGAAAACAAGAACAACAAAGCTTATGCATTAATCACAACAATCTGTAAATGAAGAGGTGAGTCGCCTCGCCATATTTCGTCATATTCAACTGCCTTTGAAGCCTTACAAAAGCTGAAAGAACTCTATGACTGACATTCTGCACTTGAAGTTGTTCAACTCATGATTAAACTCTTCACTCTTGAACTACAAAATAATGATCCTCTTACTCTTGCAACTGAAGTAAAGTCTATAATGCATGATATCAAATCTACTAAGGTTGAATTGGATATTACTCTTATCGCTTTTCTCAAGGCACTTTATCCTACTTACTCCAATTATCTTGAGTCATTGCAAGCAAATGGAAATATCAAAGATATAACCTTTGACTCTCTTGTGAAAAAGTTTGCTGAAAGAGAGAAATCTTTTGGAAAGAAGATAGCCCCTGAATCTTCTTAAGAGACTGCGTGCCTTGCTCATAAAGAAAAGCATTATGCACAAGATTCTACAAGAGGAAGAGATGGACAAAGAGGAAGAGGAAGATATTTCAGAGGCAGGGGGGGCAAACATTCTCAAGGAGAAAAGGCAAATTTGCGCTGCATTCACTGCAAAAGAAATGGACCACATGATGCCTCTACATGCAAGCTACCATGGGACAAAATTGAGTAGAAAAGAAATCAACAGAAAGATAAAACTGATGATACAGACAAAGGTAAAGCACCTGAATCCACTCACTATGTTGAGGCACAATGTACCATTGGAGTAAATGAAGATTTGTTTAATGCTTCACTTGCTTCTTGGAAAAATGATTGGTTGCTTGATTCAGGAGCAACTTGTCACATGACTGATAGAAAATATTTTTTTGAAGATTTCATTGACAATGTTGGAGCAGTATACTTTGCAGATCAATCAAAAATCAAGCCATAAGGGCTTTGCACAATCAGGCTTAAACTGCTTGGTCTTCCAGACTTTCTTCTGGATCATGTTCTATATCTCCCACAACTCAAGAGAAACTTGCTGTCCTTGGTCCACATCCGCCAACAAGGTCACTCCATTCATATGTTTGATGGCAAGCTTGAGGTAAGAAAAACATCTGAGCACTCACTTGTCATGAGGGGAATAGAAGAAGAAAGGCTTCTCAAATTGCAAGGAACCTCTGCTCATGCACAACATTTCTCATACAATTCTCATCATGAAGAAGGGACACTTCCATCAAGTTTATTATGGCATGCTAGATTTGGACGTTTGAACTATGACAGTCTCCGCTTATTGAAGAAAAATGGTGTTGCTAGTTTGCCTACAATTCCTAGGAAACTTAAGCAATGTGATGCTTGCATTCTAGGAAATCATAGCAACACTCTTTTCATGATTCACATTCAAGATCACATGTCAGGCCAAACTCATGCTACAAATGGCTCAATTTTCTGAAAAACAGCTTATGCAGTGCAGAAACAACATGAATGGATTCTCTTCAAACTATTTGGAATTGGCACGAATACATAATGTCCATAGAGGTGTTAATTTGTATTGTGTATTCAGTAATCCTGTGCTTGATGCCAAATAAAATTAAAGAATCTACAAATGAGTAAAACAAACATGAACTCCACAATAGTCCAACGCCTAATTATGGTTCCAGATCTTCAATGCAGCCTTGTATTGGTGGTTCCTGCGCGGAGACACCAGAGAAAAAATTAAAAACAACTGCAAATGCCTCTGTGTGAAGTCTGAAGCAGTGCTCAAATCTCCATGATACCTCGCTTCTCCATCAGACTCCAAACAGGACCACGCTCAATATGACAACGTTCTTTTCCTCTAGCGTTTAACGTGACAGCGTTCAACGCGACAACGTTTTTTTCCTCCAGCAATCAACGGAGCAGTGTTTTCCATTGGAGCAACGTTCTTCAATGTGACAACGTTTCTGGAGCCAATGCATACGCTTTTCGGAGAGCTTTAACAACAGAGAGCAGCGTAATACATAATATAAAAGGCAACGTTATATATGAATTTTCAACAGTGGTATAGAGGCCGTAACATAAACTGAACCGGGCGTACTATGGTTTGGGGAGACCGATAGTCATAATTACAGCAAATGCAACATAAACTCAGCACTCAACGCATTCAAACAGATGGTTAGACAGCATTCAAATGTGACTGATAGACAACGTTCAAAAATTATGAAACGTTTATGGATTCTAAACGTATTCAGATGAACAGGGCGCAGGTCTTATAAATAGAATATGGCAGAACGTAGGCAGTATCAGACAGGCGTACAACACTCAGTCACTGAATGATATGGAGAGCAGAGGAGCAGACAAGGGAGTTATAAGGCATAAGAGTTAAAAAAGGAGCTGCCTCTGATACCATGTTAGGCTAGGTAGTAACTCCATTAATCAAAATTGGTTCGTGTCTTCTATTCCATTAGATAGGTCTGTTATATAGATGAGGGAGAGACTGTTCAGTTCATCTCCCTATGACTGTTCATATTTCTCATTTATTTATTTACATATATTTACCCAATCACAAGGATTAGGTGTCAACAATATTTGCTCCATGGACAGAATGGGTAGTTGTCTTCAGAGGCATGGTTGAGATTCCAGAAATCTACACATAGGTGGATCTCCTCGGACTTCTTCCTCACGGGAACCAAATTTGACACCCATGTCAAGTGTCACACTTTATATATGATCCGAGCATCCAACAATTTTCTCAATTCCTTCTGTATGAGAGGCTCAAGCTTTGGATGAACTTTCCTTAGTTTCTGTTGAAATGGCTTGGCCGCTTCCTTGATTGGTATTACATGTTGGATGATTCGTGTGTCATATGTTTTAAGTTCATCGTAAGTCCACGTGAAGACATAAAAGTACTACTTGAATAAGCGGATGAAGGTTTGATGCTCTTGTGGTGTACAACATGTATCAATATTGACATATTTCATATCCTTCTCAGTTACCAAATTGATCTACTCATGCGATAGAGTGGAACTGTGGGTCTTCGTATTGACGGGCCCCCATAAGCAGTTCTGTAGATCATACAACTTCTCCAATGATACCACACCCTTTGGGATGAGGTTCCCTATACTTGCATCAGTTTCATCTCGCAATGCCTTTTTGTGCTCGTCCTCATCGATCGTTGCGTCTTTGAACACATCAATGTTCACCATAAAATACAATATTGTTGGTTGTCATAAAAAATGTGTAAGTTAGTGATATTATCTGGGACAAAAGGTTTATAAAGAATTTCAATAGAAAATTCGTCCCTTAACGGTTGCATTCTAGCAGCAACATTTTCCCAAGGCATTTGCAGCTGCATTACACATTCTTGGAACGAAAATAATATTAAAAGCTTGGAAATGTGAGATAAGACGCCATATCTCATATTGATAACTTTTAAGATGAGGTGACACACAATGTATGGTGTTACATACCTATCTTACCACAATTTCAGAGTCACCTACCACTTTCAGAATGGTAATTTTGAGGTTGATGGCCTTCTGTAAGACCAAGATGAGTGCTTCGTACTCTGCAGTGTTATTCATGCACTCAAATTCCAAGCGGTTAGAGGTCAAATGTTTTCTCTGTAGCGGGTCTATTAAACTGCAACCAGCTCCAGAGCCCTCCTGTGTTTTGGAGCCATTGAAATACATAGTCCAAACATCATATGTACAAGGACTTCAAATTGAACTAGTACTACTAATACTATCTGTACAAAGTTCATTATCGCTAGTTGGACAAGGAAGGAGATACAACTGTGTGTCAGGTGGAATTGGGGATGGCTCAACAAGATAACACCCCGACTGAGTTTCCATAAAGTAATTTCCAAATAATAATTCCACAAAAGTCATTGGCTCATTGTGTCTTTTTAAGGGAGTAACCATGTGTTTCATATATCTCCCTGATTCTACCCGGATCTGATTATTTATGCCCTTGTACAAAAGCCATAAGTGTGACAAGTCTGTGGCAAAGTATCCTTGAAGCTTGCTAGACCAGTCTATGCTCAATAACACTTTGTATGATTCCGGAATGTCCACAATCACTATATTGATACATTCATGGACTTGTCCGTCAGATGATAAACTGATGATGACATCTTCGAGTTCACCAATTGCCTAGACATGAGTTTTTTCCAGTTGAATAATCTATGCATCTGTATTTTCCCATTTAGCATTGACATTCTTGGTGAAAAATAATGGCACGACATCCACTGATGCACCCTAATCAACCAAGCAATTGTGTACATTGAAATTGAAGATTTCGAACGTTAATAAGAATGATGGGTAGAGTATGTTTGCATCCATCGTGAGTGCATTAAGTACAGATGCGAGAGTATCAAGAGACTTACTAGATCCCTTGTCCAAAGAGGTAGAATTACATGAAGAGGTTTCCCCAAGTGCACATAGAAGGATGTCCCATTGGCTCGTGATCTTTGTGAGTTCAAACATGGAGATGTTTGCATGAACCTTCTTCATATCGTCCACAATGTTATAATCCACAGCGAGAAGACTGATCGAGTTGTCCGGGGATGAAACTTGGTTTGTGGTTTCCGAAGGGATGGTCTTGTCCTTACTACAGTATGAAACACTTTTCGTTGAGACTGATTTCTTGGACTTGCTCTGAGCATTTCGTATTGAGTTAGCCAGTGGGTTAATTTTCCTTAACATGTTTTCTTTGGATTCATGCTTCAAAAATTCAATTACGATGGTCAGCCCTTGGCTTCTTAGGTTGTATCGGTTGTTCTGCTTCTAGGTCAAACCATCAGTCGAAGGCTACTCATCACCAGTACCCTTTTGGACTGTGAGAACACAGTTAAACATGGTCATTGCACGCCCAACACTTGGAGCTTCATCAGTTGCAATAAATTCTTCCTTCTCTTCATCAGGCTTAATCTTCTCTTCGGCCATGACTGAATCAACAAGTTGTGCATCCATCCTCCTCATGAGTTGGTTCCACTGTGGGCATGTATTCTTTGAATGATGCTCTTGATGAAACGTGCAATATGAGTCTATGCCTATTTTCTCGATGTTCAAGACAACATTGGAACTCTACGTAGACTTTGTCGACTGGTTACTGCTATTACTAGATGTTGTACTCCTCCTAAACAGGTACTTGGAGGGCTTGTTGTTCATAGTAGTCTCACTTGTCCTTTGTTTAAGTTTAGCCATTTCAGTAGTCAAGGACTTTATGAGATGAGTCAATATTTCAAGATCATTTGGTTCTTTCTCCTTAGCCTTGCTCACAGAGGCCTGTGACCTCTTACCCATATACTTGGAGTATTTTACTAATTCATCACCTGAGATGACTCCAATATCATGCAAGTCCTTCTCAATGATAATAGTCTCTTCGTAATTTTCAATAAATGTTTGTTTCACAGTTTGCTTTAAAAACTGGGCAATATTTGATGGCAAGGAAGAAGTGTAGTAATATATGGTGATGGATTCATGAGGTTTTGTATTTTCCAAAGCATTGTTCAAAATGTGATTGAACCTCTAGTTGAAATCTTTCACTTTTTCCTTTTGCTCCATCTTAAGATTACCCAACTCCTTTAATAACATGGCATGGGTCTTATCTTCAACAATTTTTTCAAGAAATATCTTCTTGAAACCCCTCCAATTCTAGATGGAGTTTGGAGGAAGGTCGTGATACCATATAGTTTCTCTACCACCTAAGGTAGATGGAAAAATTCTACATGAAACATCATCCTAACGTACCTCAAGTGTTTGCAGATGTAGGTAAAAGTTATCTAGATGGTCTTCAACCTTCATTGTCTTATCAGGGTCATACTTTGTAAAGAGCTTCTCTGAATGCCTTGGCATCTTGTGCAGGACACCCAAAAGTGCTAGTGGGCCTTGATTCATCCAGACCATATTTTGATTTTCCATTTTTTCCTCTCTGTTGTCCTCGTCTTCCTTTTCCAAATCTGATGGTTCTTCTTCCTCTATGCATACCCCACCAAAAGTTGAGCCTCGTAGTAATATGTTCCTTCATTACCACCATGAAAGAGTGGAGGCTCTTCTTCCCATTCCACAGAGTCTGTTAATTCTTCAAGAGTGGTAAGAACCACTTCTTCAATGGACAAAACTACTATCCTTGTGGAGGTGGTATTGTTCTTCTTTGGAGAATATGGAAGACTAACTACTCTCAGAATCAATCCAACAAATTTTGCAAATTGACAAGCGATGGGGCGGATGGCCCAAAGCTAATCATAGGGAATTTCACGTTTAGGCCTAGGCTGGGAAGAGTTACCAACTTCATAAGAAAGAGTAGGGGAGGTGGAGTGAATGTTATTGCCTTGACCAGAATATGGAATGATGGGGTCGATGGGTCTATCATCCATAAAATATTGACTGCCCTCCTTCTAGCGCAATAAATGTTGATGATGTTGGACTCATCAACATTCAGGGGATCTCTCTGATATGAAGTCCCAATCATACCTCGCTCCGTTTGGTGTAGGAGTCTCGTCCAATATAAAGGCCTAGTTTCCAAATCCTTAAAGATTTGCCTTATCTCTAGCTGTCAGCACAAGAGAGTCATGTAATAGTGTCTTTGAAAAGCAAGGAGAGTGTGTAGTGCAACTGTGTCTAGGTTCTTCTACTGCAAAGGGGGAGAGAAAAATGAGCCTCTAAGTAAGAGGTAATAGTACCACCTAGGAAGAGACACACATAAACCAGACGGATCTGTCTAACATCCAACAAAATAGTCCACAATGGATGCGACGGTCGTTACAACCAAAAAGTAAGGAAAGATCTATTTAGTATCCTGCAGAATAGTCCACAAAGATGGGACAACGATAGAAACCATTACAACACATTCTCAATAAGATAAGCACTAAAATAACCGAAATAGTTCAACTATCTCAGTACATGTGAAACCAAACATGAAATACAAACGTCCACAGAATAGTCTTACAAACATTCATAGTCCATGCATGAAGAACGTGTTGGCTTTAAAAGGCTGATGTTATTAAGAAAAAGTTCCAAGACACATGTTTATAATGTACATCACTAGCCCCAATAGTGGGACATTAGAGCCACTCCTTACTCCTCAAAGAGCTACTTGATCTCTCTAATGCCTTGCAAGAGGAGCCAAGGTGTAAAATGTCCTCTCCTCATACAATGAAGGGGTATATATAACCAAGGGGGGATGCTTCCCCCTTGTGACTCTTTGACTACCCTCACGACTGTTCAACTTCCTATGAATTTTCAACTTATATGACTCTTCATATTCATGTGCGTCCTTTGGACTTCCACTTTACAATACATTTGAATACAATATACATGGTCCACAATAGTGATGTGGCATATGTCAACTCATGACATGACTTGACATGACAGTGTTGACATGGATTGGCTTGATGATGTGGCAATGTCAAGTCACTATTGTTGTTGAGTGCTAGATGTCCTCTTGGATATGCTTTCTCTTCTCCTCTACATAGCTTGGTGATGCAGGGTCTTCAATGATCTTAAGTCTTGGATGGTAGTTGCAAACTTGTGTCCCTTTGCTTCCTCTTTATAGACCCACTTGTGAGTTCAGATACAAGGGATTCTTTAGGCATGCTTCCCTCCTCCTCCTTCTTCATCATCTCGCCATGACTCGATAGTGTACCTGTTCATGTAATTCACTCATGACGGGAAGACATCAATTTGAAAACTCCCTAATCTAAGATGATGCATTATTATCCATGAACTAGGCCTGGGCCAAGTCACAAATTGGAAGAAAGGGCCCAGTGACTGCACATTTCATAGTTCCAGCAGACAGGGAGAGAGCTTGATCACTAAGACTACACAGTGCGCAACTCAGGCTATCCTAAGGGATATTTCTGCATAGTCCTCACCGAGGAGAAAAACTGTGCAATGCACACTGAGGGACACAAGTGTGCAGATCAAGTAGAAAGTGGAGGCTACAGGATGGAGTTCTAGGGACATGTTGCATAGTTTCGCGAGGCAAAGGGGTACTGGGCAATTGGCAGGCGTGGAGAGCATAACTGTGCAATTTCTGGAGCAGTGAGGTATGGCTGAGGGAAGGACATTGGAGGAAGCATCTACATAATTTTGGAGGCCAAGGGAGGTTGGGATTTCTACATACTATGCAGTTCCAATAGGCAAGGAAAAGGATTGAGGGTACAAGATGCAAAGTGCGAAGTTCAAGGAAAACTTGGAGGCACAACTGCACAATTATGGAGGTCAAGGGAGGTTGTTGGACTTAGGAATTGTGTAGAACAACAGGCTTGAAGGATAGGGACTGCGCAGTTCCAGGCAACAGGGTCACATCCAAGAGGGCTAAGCCTATGCAGTGCACATTTTAGTTGGGGCCCATTGAAGTTAAGTTTCCCGGTTGGGAATATTTTCTGAAAAAGGCTAAGTGCGGGAAGAAAGATGGACTCATGATGAACTTGAACTCTGATCACACACTTGTCATACTTCGGTGACATGACAATGTAGATCATCGACAGAGAAGCAAAGTATTCCCCTCTGTCTAACTACCTCATGACAAGTGCGACACTTGAGATAGACTTTAGGACGACTGTGATGAAACTTGTGCGACAACGCTCAAGACTTTGTGTATGAATGCGACAAATGTTTACATGGTTGGGACAACTCATATACACAAAGACTGACCTTTGAAACCACCAGTAAAGGCTTGCAAACATTATACAACAAGCAAATATTCCAAAAGATGACAATTAATCCAACAAGAAAAAAGGGCCAAATAACTTCAAGAAAGCTCATGAGATGAGCTTGAGTGTTTGCAAGAATCAAGGAAAAGACCAAGGAAGGCTCTGAAATTTGAGTGCAAGCCAAAATTTTGGAGGGTGTTGCAGCAACTACATCACCATCCAACCATTAAATAATCGTTGTATTCTCATCAGCTACCTCGCCACACACAAGGAAGACATCTCCCTTCTCTACTTAATAGTTTGTCATGAGTATTCTCCCTTCTAGTGCTCTTATCGTTGGTAGAGAAAACCCATCCCATTCTTTACCTTATGGAATAACCTTGTAACATTATAGCTTTTCTCTAAGGCACCTAATGGCCAACAATTAGTGGTGGCAAGTGAGGTTTCCTCAACAAAACAACCTTTATACTTCTCTACAGACACCCATTCCCTCTACCTATGTCCACAATTTTTTCTCCCATGCATGGTTTTAACATTTTCAAGTTTGTATCTTGGTATAAAAAGAAAATGTTGTAGTTTTGAGAACTTCAATGGTGCTTGAACATGAGAATGACGAGTATAACTAAGCGATTCAATTTAGAAAGGGAAGAGTGTGCATGGGGTTGGACGAGTATTAAATTTCCTTGAGGTTGGGGTCTCTTATGGTTCCCCTTTATGATTGTACCCAACCCCAATTCCTTCATAACTATGTAACTTAAACTTCTGCACCAACTACCACATTCATTCAATATTTGGCTTCTAAGTCAAATATGATGGATGAGATTTATATGTATCACATGATAAAAAGGTTGGATTTGGGAAACATAGTATTATTTCTACCCCCTTGGACCTCCTTTCCTCTTCCCCGCTAGTGGACTAGTAGCCCCTCTCGTGCTCTCTTTGTGGCCATATTATACCTTTATATTATTTTTTGAACTAATATTTACATATATTGAGTATATCATGGAAGATATACCACATTGTGTATACAAAATCATATTTAACACAATTATATGCCTATCCATTCACTAGTTAGGCCTTGGGCTTAAACTCCACATCAGAAATCCATACTGGATAAATAAATCACTTTCACGTGGGACCATGTATTTAAGATCATATGGCTCACATTCAACAAATAAATAATATTTCCACACAAGTCAAACGCCTTATGCAATTGTTCACAATAACATATTAAAGATTAGTACACTAGTGTACTACGTGGTTACAACCCTCGAAGAGGGAAAGAACTCATCTGTCCAACCAATGAGGCCACTTGAGGCAATATATGAATGCAAAAGGAAAAAATACATAAAACTTTTAACAATCAATCATCAACAAATGACCCCCCATGCTCTTTCAAATGATATGATGGATCGAATCAATGTTAAGCCACAAATCAATATAGTCATTGGTATTAAGGAGAATATGAATAATTGATCACATTAGTTCTAGAAGGTATCATGGTTGTGATATTACATAACCAAAAAAGCACCAATGTATTACAAGGAAAACACATTGTACCCAAAGATACATTAGGCCAAGTTGCTCGTAACTAACTCCCAAGGGTATAAATCTCTTAACATCCTCCCTCCAAACAACTTGGGATTGGATTGAAGGATTTATGAAGGTGACACAATAGGAGAATCAAGGATGCATTAAATCCTATTCCCCCTTGATGATAGCTTCCTCAACTCTTAACATAGATTGAAGTTTTGGAAACTTTATTTGTGCTGAAATATATGTAACTCGATCATCTATAGGGCAAAATAGAACTTTGAGAACATGATCTTGAATAAGTTGGTTGATGAAGTGCATGTGCATCTCAATGTGTTTGCTTTGATAATGTTGAACTAGACCTTTGTTGAGCTTAATGGAACTTTAATTGTCACACTATAGTGTGGTCAAATGTTTTTCTTGGAATCCAAATTCTAAGAGGATCTATCAAACACACAAGGCTTCTTAACTTGTATTGATTGATGCTTGGTACTTTGTTGACGTTAAAGAAATAGTAATATCTTATTACTTCTTATAAGTCCAAGTGATAGGTCTAGAACAAAGACTAAAAACATAAGATGTAATATACTTTTGATCTTTTTTATAGAAGCTTTCGAATAAATCACATATGCATTGATTGATGGCCAACGTTTTGAAACTACTAATGAAGATCAAACATTATAACCCTATACTTTTGATCATCGAGGTCACCAACCTAATCAAAAGTAGTGAAACCAACTAACAAAAGACCCCCCCAAACTATAATGCATTTCAATAGTTGTACCCTAGATATATCGAAGTATCCTTTTTGTTTCTTTCTTACAAATCTCGTAGGTTATTTGCATATACTAATCAACAAAACCAACAAAAAAAATATTAGGATACCTATGAATCAAATACAAAAGTATATAAACTAATTGATTGTACAAAGTGGCATCTACTTCAGTTGTAGTACGAGTGGCAATAAGTTTGACTCCTAATTGAGAGGGAGAAGGGGTTGGTTTACAATAAAGTAGTGAATAAGGTCACATGCATATTTAGATTGGGAAAGGGACAAATTTTCCTTGGTTTGCAATACTTGGAGGCTAATGGAATAATGCAAATAACTTAAGTATATCATTTCAAATTCTCCTTTAGGCCAAATTTCACATGGTTTAAAATATTATGGTCACTAATAGTAAGAATAAGGTCATTAACATAAAGAGTAAGTATTATGAGATGATTTCCTATTTTCTTGGTATAGAAATTGTGGTCATAATGGCATCTAAAAAAGTTAACATCAAGAAAACACTTATTCATTTTAGCATACCAAGGTTCAGGAGCTTAATTAAGACCATAGAGGGAGTTTTGAAGCTGAAAAACAAGGCTATAATCATCCTAAAGATAGTTAGGAGGTTGTTCCATGTATATTTATTCTTACACACGCAAGAAGGCAAAATTAACATTCATATGATGGACCTCCCATTTATGTGAGGAGACAAGGTCTAAAACAAGGGAGATGGAATTCATTTTGGCTATAGGGGAAAAGGCTTCATTATATTTAATCCCTTCAACTTGAGAAAATCCTTTAGAAACTAATAAGGTCTCATGTCTTTCAACAAGTTTCTTCCTTTTGAAAGAGGTACAAGATGCCAAGTATTGTTCACCATTAAGAAACGATATTCTTCATTCCCTTATGTGTCATAATATGAATGGCCAAAAGCTTTTACAAATGTTTCTTGATCACAAGGCTTTGAAACTTGATCCAAAAGTGAGGAGGCTCACTAGGGCTATGAAAATGTACAATGCTAATATATAGGATCATTGTTAGATCACCAATTGCTTCTCATGACCCATTTAAGAAGTTGTGGTGCAAAGGAAGGCAAGCAAGTGGATGTGGATTTTCATCCTCACTAACATCATCTAAGGAAGAAACTAGAGTAATGTCATTAACATAAAAGTTGATAAGTGAAGATGGAATTTTTTTGAAGAATGCTAATAGACCAAATATTATTCAAACGTCGACTTAGGATCATAGGCCAAGAGACATTAATCAAACTTAACATCTCTCCTAATAATAATTTCATTGGAATGGGGTTAAAGAAGTTGTTTTTCACATCTTCAAAATATATAATAAAAATGTACTTCTTATTTTTAACCATTCATTTTGTCATCAAGAATGTGACCCCATGCTCCACTACTAAGCACACAAAATTTGATTACATCTGGTTTAATTTTACTCTCTGTTTCTTTCAATATTTTGTTTTTTCAAACCTTTGTGGGAATGTGATTGACTATGTAATTGGCACACTTAATGGCTTCCAACCAAAAATGAAGACTTAGAGCCTTAAATTGGATCATACAATCTGTTACTTCCTTTAATGCGCAACTCTTTCTCTTAGCAACATCATTTTATTGTTGTATACATGGAACAATATGTTGCATTTAAATGTCTTGTGTAATGCAATAAGTTGTAAATTTGTTGTTGTCACGTTCACCTCCATTTTCTGATTCTTAACCTCGGTAGTTGATGTCCAAATTGTTCTTATAAAAGGGCCTTGTAGACCATAGACATGTCAAAATTTTCACTATTAATTTCTAAGAAATAAACCTAAGTGCATTTGGAGAAGTCACCAATTAAAATTAAGAAGCACTTGAGCCTAGAGAAGGAAGGAGAAAAAAGAGGACCACAAAAATGTTAGGCCCCTATACTACTAGTGTAACCCCTTATTATTATTAGTACAACCCCCTTATTATATTGATGTACCCATGTGTGCCCATATTGTTACTATTGTGCCCCATAGAAGCCCACTATTGTTATTATTGTGCCCTTAAATTATTATTGTTATGTAGGCTCTGATTATATAATGACCCCTTAAACTCCTATATATAGAAGGGAGGTCTTTTCATTTGTATCATCCAAGAATTGTTCAATTATGTAATGTAAATGAGGTTTCCCCCTCGAAGAGGCTAAATTCTAAGGCGTTGATCTATCTTTTCTATCTTTTCTTGAGTTGGTTTCATAACATTTGGTATTAGAGCTTTGGATTCTAGGGTTTCGCTGCTCCAAATAGGTCATCGTGGCATTTTCGCTATAACTTTTTTCTACGACATTTTAGAAGTAAAAAAAAAACCCATTTGAGAAGACATCACGCTGAATCTCGGGTCCGAATTTTAGAGCTTTTGGTGCTATATTTACAGAGATACGATCTGAGGAAGTTGGTCATTTTGCAGACTCCTGAATTACATTCCAAACAGGTGACCTGGGGAAAATCATCATAACTTTCTCTCTGAGCATCGCATTGAAATTTCGCAAAAAGGTAAAGAAAGAGGACGGACTGTAGCTGCTTCTAGATATGTTTTAGAGCCAAAGGACCAAATAGTGACACGTGGCACTTCATACAAAATTGCTCTTCTGGAAAGGTCTATAATCAGGTCACTGTGGGAGATTTGACATAACTCTTCATTCGAAAATCAAATTGGGGTCCGACTAGTGGCATTGGAAATAGGACACAGAGGGCTACTGCAGGTCACAATTTTAGAACTTAAAGATCTGAAAGTACAGAGTTACAATTGTTTCAAGATCGAGCTCCTAAAATCAAGAAAAAATAAGATGAGGAAGTTTGATGGGAAGGATCCGGTAAATTGGATAC
>APFE031333116.1:0-15212 GCA_000404065.3 Pinus taeda
AAAGTCTCTAAAAAATGCGTATAGGAAGAAGGAAGCCCAGCAATTACAATTGTGACCATAAAGCTATCATCAATTGCAGGAAAACCAGCATTAATACTTGCTTGATATTCTTAAGTCTTGAGAGATATTCAAGAACATCACCGCCTTCAGTTAATTTTTGTTGCAACAATTTTAATTGTAGATCAACCTTCTTTGATTCAGGCTGAGTATCAAAGAGGTCCTTAAAATTTTTCAAGGTAGTCCATGCATCTGTGGCATTCTCTATATGTACATACATTTCATCATTCACAAACAATTTAATAAGAGCTAAGGCTTTAGCATTCTTGATTTCCCATTTTGCCAGTGCATCTGCATTTGTGGGTTTATTCGGCTTAACATCGCCATCACATATTCCTTGCCATAATTCATTATAAATGAGTGTGCTTTCAATGAGTTGATGCCATGTTTTATAATATTTGGTGCCTTCTAGTTTGTCGGAATCAGAAAATAAGTTAATCAACTTAAACATTTTGGCGTTGAAGAGACGCACCAAGAAGCAGAACAGAAAGGACAAGATAGTCAACACAACACACCACGCAAAAAACACGATCTATCGGGGCTTGGCCTTGACCCTCGAATAGTCGTCAAAACAGGAGAATATTGACTGAGCTTTGCACTTGGCTCTAGTCAATTTCTCAAATATTTACAAGGAAACTTTCAAAATTTGATTTTTACAAGGGTGCTTTTGCACAATCTGGTAAAAAAAAATTTACCCCCCCTCAAAGTAAAATTACTTTGAGTTACAAATATGATGATCCCAATTAAAAAAAATAGCTTCAAATTATCAAACGCACCTTATCTCTCCAAGTTACAAATTACAAAAAAAATATCTACTTATTACTCCAAAAATTACAATTGACCTTATTCCTCCACAAATATTACAAAATCCTTATTACTCCAAAAAAAAATCACTGCCATAAATATTTACAAATAACCCCAGATCTCTCGTGCTCTTCATTCAGGATTCACATGATATTAGCAAGACCCAACACCTACAAATAACTTCTATCTTCGAACAGTAATTTAGCTTGGCCTCAATGTTGCAAACCTTCATTCAGCTAATGAAATTAGTGATCACATTTGGACTACCTCTTAAATACGATGTAATTCCTCTCCCACAACTCCACGCGTTTGGCTATTATTCATTTTCACAAACAGTTTGGAACCTTTTATAATGCCTCCCAGAAAAAATAGACAAACAACATATCATATCTCTGATTGTTCCAAGATTCTACATTCGAAGATGGCATCAACGCAAAGACCACGTTTTCGCAATAAATACTCACAGCTCGAACAACACCACGCACCAGTGTATCCTCAACGTACTTTATAATTTTATTCGAGTCTGGTCCATACAAATGTCACTGGTTCTACATACATGTCTCTGTGTAGCCTCAATTCTTTACGAACAAATATGTCACTGGCAAGAGCTTCATAAATTTCTCTTTCACACGGTCTTCACACGCAAATCCGACCAAGTTAAGAACTATTTAATGGAGAGTCTACACACAATTCTGAATTTCCACGCACACAAATCCGCTCATATGATCAAGGAGGAGGACGATGCAATCGCCATTACTGCAATTCAAAACCCTGAAATAATGGTTCCTACATTCTGAGAGTCCCTGAAAGTGGGGATACATGCTGAAAATGATCCCAATTAGAGGCAACAAATAATCCCAACAAATAATCAATGATCAAAAATCCTCAGGCGGCCCGTTTCATCAGGATTTGTTGGCCCAATGAGGACAGGTTTGTGATGTCGATGGGGGATGCTGGATTTACCAGCGCAATTAAAGCACAAAAAACTTAAAATACAGGAATTCCATCGGTGATTTTATTTCAATAAAACGCAGAAATAAACTTAGGGAGTTGAGGTTTTGAAGTGAAGAATGGATGTCTCCACGATCATTGCACAATGGAAGTAAAGGAAATCTAATAATAATACACAGCGTGATTTGCAAATTAAAAATCTGAAATCAATAAGGATTTTTTTTGTTGAACACAAAACTGGATAATTTCATACCAATCATTCACTGATCAATTCGATGGAGTTTTCCAAAAACTTGTAGAGCTGGAATCTCCTCTTCACATCAACTGCTGGAATCTCCTTCTCAAATCAACTGCTGGAATCTCCTTCTCATCAACTGCAGCATTACCATAGCTCTGATACACATATTGGCAGTAAGTGTCCTCAGACACATAATTTTATAATCAAAAAAATATTAACATAATGATTTGCACAGAGCTTACACCCGAACAACCAAACACCTTGCAATGAGCTATTTAATAAGCTCCATGTCCCAACTACCTCCTAATATGGATCACTTATTAAATAAACAAGTGTCCATTTACAATAAATGCTATTCAAACCAACTAGCAACTAAATCTCCTAAAAATAAGCCTAAGATACCGACACATTTGGAGAGTCATATTAGTTACAACAATATGCAATTCTAAAAGTCTCTCTATTAAACAATTAAACTTCTAGAAATAATAATTATTATTTATATCTTAAATTATAATTTTATTCTAATTTTATAACCTATGATAAAATTGTATTTTTGGATCATCTAACAAACAAGAGGAGGATGTCAGAAAAAACAAGAAATTTGAAGAAGGAAGAAAATCAATCCATTGTAAAAGAAGCAGCAAATTCTAAAATTTCAGCCAAAGAAGTTGTGTCACGAGATAACATTTTAAAAGTATTTTTGAATTATAATTCTGATGATTCTATTGAGTTTGATAGTAATGATGAGAATGATATTACTCACATTAAGGCTGAATATGAATTAGAAATGATTGTTGTCAAGGAATTAGTTGTTGAAGTAGGAAAACTAACCACTACATGTAAAGATCAGAAAATACTTTTGCAGATTTCTAATGAGAAGGAAAATGGGCTAACAGAAGAGATAAATGGATTGAAAATTCAGCTTGAGGAGGCAAATAAGATTGAGGAAGAAATAAGAAAGCAATATAGAAATAAGGAGGAGGAATGTGAGAGATTGGAAGCAGAAGTGGTTTCACTAAGAAATGATTCAGAAAAGAAAACCACTTCCTGGTCTATCAAATCAAATTTCAGCATACACAAGGAAGAAACTAGTTTTTTTGTAGCCACAAGTATAACCTATGATGGAAATAGAAAAAGCAGCAAGAAGGAATGCCATCAACAACACAAGCAACCAAAGAAGGAACTTCAGGAAGAAAAACCAAATGTGACGCCAAGAAGAGCACCTAGAAGATCATTTTCACCTTTGGATAATGTGAGATGCTACAACTGCCAGAAACAAGGACACATTGTAGCAAATTGTAGATCCATGCAGCAAAAGAAGCAATGGTGAAGATGGTCCCATCAATAAAATAAGCAAGCAACACAACCCACTTCTTGGAGTTCAACCGAGTTCAAGTATAATGGTCATTTCTATGGTTATTTCTACTCATGCAATTATCTTGGCCACAAGGCTATTTAGTATAGGTTGTATGAAATGAGGAGTAGAAGGGGGATCAAAATATTCGAATCTTTTCCTCCATTTCGTGGTCATATCAAATGCTACATATGTGATAATCTTGATCATATGGCCAAGGATTGCAAGACTTAAAGACACTTAAGGCAACATAATCAAAGAACAAAGAATATGCAAAGTAGGCCAAACAATATGACAGTTGGACATCCATGTGCAAGAGAGAAGCCACTCAAAGTTTGGAAGAAAAAGGAGCAGCAAGGAATGACAAAAAGGAACCGAGGCTTGCATGGCCTCAAAGGGTGCTATGGTGCATTTTGTTTTGCATGAAGAATAATTGATGGTGTTGCCATGACTAGTGAAATATATGTGAATATATCTACTTCTTGAGAAGTTTTTTTTATAATGCTCATGTTTCCATGATAATGGATTTTATTTTTGCTACTAATGTTGTGTTTGCAAAAGGTGTTGTTATCATTTTTTGATAGAATATTTGTGATATGAGTTTGAGCACAAATCTCTCAAGGAGGAGAGATGGCATATATTCATGGGGAGCACTTTATATGCTTCCAATATTTCGATGGCTCCATGGTTCCTTGGAGAAGTTGGCTATATGCTCCTTGCTATATGTTTATTTGATATTTCATTGATGTAGGAGCTTGCATTTTAGTTATGCATGGATAGTATATTACACATGCAGTTGGCTTGTATCGTGCATCTTGGGTTGATGATTTTATGCATGTGGTGGTGCCATGGAGATTAGTATGATGATGGTGCATTATTCTTATATTTATGATGGATGTTTTACATATTGATGTTGTCACTACATATGATGATGCTTATGGTTTTTAGCATGGATTGATAATGTGATGGTGTTGTTGTCATTACATCATTACATGCTTATTTGTTGTTATCAGTTATTGAGTATCTTGTAGAGGTTCATGCTACATATGATGGTTATTGTTGCTACCATGTATAGATATGGGGAGCTCATATATTGGGTGGATTGGTGTGCTATGTTGTTGGTTTATGATGCTATTGATATATGTTATTGTTGGGACACTTTACATTGTTATGCATTGATGATTACTATTGATATATGATTCCAGGGTTGATGTTTTTGGAGAGGCCGATACATGTCTCTTATGTGATTTATATTGACATTATCATGCTGCCTTAAAGAGTACATGTGGTTTATCATATGTTCTATGTACTTGATATTGTATTAGACATGCATTGATGAGAGAGTTGTCATGAGAGCCATGTTTGGCATATGTTGCATGATGAGTCACGAGAGTTAGTAAATTTTTGTATGGGTTGTTAGTAGTGTTGATGCAGCCATGTACTTCATGTATTATTCTTGTATACTCTCATACTTATCATGGTGGGACATTCTTGAGTCATGTATACATTGAGAGAGAGTCATGTGAGTCATGGTTCAACCCTATATGGGCTTATGTTTTCATTGTACAACCATGTACTATCAGCTTTGTAGCCATGTAATAAGCCTATGAGACCATGTACTTTGTTGCATATCTTTTGGTCATAGGCTTTGGTCCATGTGGAGTAGCCTATTGCATATGGCAAGGAGGCATTGACAATTATGTACATCAATTTACATTAAGCCATGGAGACATTTGTATTCAATGGAGTATGGTTGGTCATACCATTATGACCTGTCATCATGGATTTGCTACTACCATGTCTACTTCAAATAGATGTTGTTGCTGGTATATGAGTTTTCTGCTGCTAGAGAATACATTGTGGAGAGGATGTATTTGTTGTTGTTACTTCAGAGTGGTTGGGTATATGCTACTGCTGCTACGGAGTTGATCATATTTAATGCTGCTAGTTGGTCATATTATGTTGCTACTGGTATGTGTTGGTGTTTTGGTCTACTGCTATTATTATGACATGGATTATGCAGTTGATTGTTGATGTTGCTTATTGTCATGCTTCCTTAGGAGTGAGAGAGTTTATTGTTGTTTTTTATGGGAGATGTATGATGCTGCTCTAGTGTGTTGTTGATTGGGCATAACCTGTGTCCATGGGGAGTTTAATGGACATATATTCTAGGGGGAGTGTTGTTGTTATCTTTCAACCTTGCAATCCATTATCCATCACCTGCATAGGTTTTTGAGTGGATTAGTTTTTGTTGTTGGAGCCCCTTACATGTAGAGGTGTATATAGCATTTGTCCTTGTCATGTTTAGCCCTTTACCATTGATGTCAAAGGGGGAGAATGAGAGGATGAATATTAGTTCTTAGATGGTTTCTTTTAGATGAGGTTTCCATCAATGCCAAAGTGGGATATTGTTTGCATTGATCTGTGTTGCAAAGGTGTTGGTTGGTCAGCATTAATGTCAACCTAGTTGCTTGGGTTGAAGGTCAGTTGGTTATGCATGTGTATGAGAGGTTACAGGTGGTTTGTGTATGGATGATGATGTATTGTTGTGGCTTTGGCATGTCTACTATCACAGAGCTATTGAGTTGGTTATTGGTGTGTTGCACTAGTTTGGAGGCCTTCCCGTGATGATGATCTCCTTGATCATATTGTTGCATAAAAATGTTGGTGGTTACTACAGAGTTTAGAGTTGAGGAGCCTTGTTGATTAGGTCTCCATGTCTTGGATTCGATCTCTCATGTTGATGAAGCTATATTTTGGGCTTATAGAGGATCTACATGTGTTAGTGGATGATTGAGATGGTTGTACAGGTTATGGAGGATGTCTGACATGTTCAGAAGTTGCATACTATTGGCAGAGATATTGTGGAGAAGTTTGATGGCTCAAATGTTTAGTTTGGTTGTTGGTTGGCATATTAGTCAACCTTGTTTGACTTTCGATGATGTTGGTGATATTGTAGTGACTTGGTGAAGTGTTGCAGAGATGACAAAGACTTCTAGAGGTCCTATAGAGGCTTGTCAAGCTCTGGAAGAAGTTTGAGCAGTTTTTTATCTAAGTTGACTGAGTTTTGACCATCCATCCTTAGCCATAGTCGCATGGAGCCAAGCCTGTGGAGAGGTTGTATGGCTCTAGTCATTGGCAGACAGGCCTATGGGAGCTACTGAGGAGTTCCAGTCGCATGGATCCTGTGTTGTGGTGGCAACTGGTTTTTCATAGGAATCTCTCCACATTCCTAGCGTTGATCAACTAATTTTGGTGTTGTGACGATGTTCTTAGTCAGAACTTTTCGGCATATGGTCAGAAAAGTTCATGGGGCCTCTGGAAGCTGATCACAATTGAAGATATCAAATGGTTGGTGGAGTTAGTGGTAGATTTGGTCAAGAAGCCTATCTCAACCAAATCTGAAGCATGTGAAAATAATTGTTGAGTGATCCATAACCTATAGCATTTACTGAGTTAATCAGCATAAAAAAATAATAAATAGAATAAATATTTGATTCTATTTGGTTGGTTGTTTTTGTTGGGGCCTTCATTTATGGTTGAGACTAGGATGGTATATGATCATCTATGAGCCTCCAATTTTCGTTCTTGATTAATGAAAATATTCTTAGAAAATGCTTTTGGAGTGGTCCATATTTCATAAATCCAAGAATTTCACCTCTAACAATGAAATAAATGCCCCTGACAGTCCCTATTATCATTACTCTGGTCCCGAAGGCCAACACAATAGGACTAGACTCCTATCACGTTATTCCATGCTAATGTATGCAGAGCATAAGCTTGATTTTGTTGGGTTGTGTTATATTCTTTCCACGACTAACCACGAGTGTTATTTTTTGGACCCTATATTAGGTTGGGCGAACCTACCTATGGTTTTCGGTCCATGGTTTTGGACACGATGGTTTTCGGTCCATGGTATTGGATGCTTCGGCAGTATATATGTATTGAACTTGAAAGGAATATAATGAAAAATCAAGCTGGTAGTCTCGGTTTTGGGATCCAGCGGGAAATCTCTGTGTATATGTGTTATGCTCTCGCATTTTTATTTTTCCTGTGATTTAGAATTCGTATGCAGGTAATTTCTGTACGGGGTTAAAACCTACAGCTTTGAGCACTCTAATTTTTTCAAAGTAACAACGTCGAAGCTGTGACCCAGTCAATTAAGGTCAGGAGCACGTTGTCGACAAAAGGGCTAGCAGGGAAGGTGCACACGAAGTAGGCGGACTGACCTTTATGACCCAAGATCCAACTACGAGCTTTTTAACTGTAACAACTTAAATATACACTATTGGAGCTGGAATTACTGTGGCTGCTAGCACCCGAGATGAAGGTAGTGTTTCCCTTGATCTTCCCCTGGTACTTTATCACAATCCGGAGGAATTTATTATTAGCTTAGCGAAGGCAGTGTGGATATATAGCGTGCAGGAGCAGTACTGAGTCTAGTTCAACATTGGGATTGGCATAGGAATCAATAATATTAGTAACTTATGCTTACAGGGATCCTAGCAGCCCATGAGCAACGAGTTCGTGCTGATAGCGCCTACCCAGATAAATATGGCAGGATCTTTTACCAGATACCCTGAATTTGCGAGAAGATGAAACAAGGATGTAGAGAAGCATTGGTATCTCTACGAAGCTATTTGGAGGGCCCGTCATATTCCAGACAATGTAAGGGTAGTAGAATTCCAAACCACGCTAAGAGAAAGGGATCTGCGTTGGTTTATAAAGTGGGTGGAGCAGAATCAAAACCCCACAGTAGATGACATCAAGAGAGGGTTTGTGCATGAGTTCAAGGTACCACAGACATATCAGTAAGGCTATTGGAACTTTGGGAGATTAAGAAGAGGGAAGGAGAGACGGCTTGGGAGCTTATGAAAAGGTTTAAGGATGCCATTGGCAAGTTGAGTTACACTCTGGACCCAAACCACTAGCGGGACTGGTTCATTAAGTTACTATTGCCTTTGACTAGAACGCCACTAACACAACAGAAGATAGGGATTCTCCAAGATGCGTTGGAACAAGCATCATGCATAGAAGCGATGGCAGGATATCCCCATGAGTACAGGGGAGGGGTGAGCCTGCAAGACCCATCGATTTTAGGCCTGCAAAACCAGATCGTGACCTTGACAGAGAAATTGAAAGATCTTCAGCCAGTGTGTCCAGCCAGACCCAAAGTTTAGTGCACCCACTGCATGGTGCAGGGGCACGTCATGAAAGAATGCCCGAGATTGCAAGGGATTAATCATGAAGGTGGGGTTGCAGGGTCATCAGGAGCCCAACCAACTACGGGAGTTGTGGCAGTGGGAGCGCAAGGAGCCTTCCCAGTGAGGAATACTCAGGACTTTTGTGAAGTTTGTAGGGTGTATGGACACCTGTCACGGATGTGCGCCATTTTGCAAAAGTACTCTAACGTCCCCAATAATATCTACTATGAGTTTTGCAAATCAATGATGCATCACACTGATCAGTGTCGAGCGCTGGATGCCCTAGCAGAAAGGTTGGACAGGTCCATGTTCAGGGTCAATGAATCAAACCAGGGGGGATGAGGAGGAAATGGGTGAGGAGGAAGAATAGGAGGAAGAGGGACTGTGAGGTGTTACAGCTATGATCAGGAAGGGCATGTTGCTAGAGAATGTTCGCTACTGAGGAGACCCTAGTGCTTGCAATGTCAAATTAATACCCACGCAATGAAGGACTATCTAGAACTCATTGCAAAGTGGGAAGAAAGAACCAGACAGAGAGGGGCCAACTTGGTGAATGTTGAACCATGGACAGATGATGGCCTCCCTGCAACCAACATTAATATGGTCACTAGAGGGGAAGAAGACAGGGGAGGACCGCTACACAGAGGACCCCCCCCCAATCCTTAAAGCAGTGTGTCCATAGAAGGGGTATCAACCTGAATACCAAAAGTAGTAATATCAGGAGGAAGCTAAGCTTTTCAAAGGGATGACTGCAAAGAAGGATACTAAAAGACTGCATAACCACATGCCTGCTCACACCCAGCCAATTGGAGAATGGTTTAAACTGTTATTGAAAATTATTGAGGATGAGGACATGCTGAAGGAATTGAGAAAAAAGTCTAAAGGTTGCGGTATCCCTGGATGATGAGGAGGTGGATTGACCAGGCGTAGGGTTTCCAGAGAAGGCCTCAAGAAGAGTGAAACAGAACAAGAGAAGAAGCGACAAAGAGTTATGAATCAATGTGCAAGTGGCAGGATTCCAGATAAGAGACACCATGTTACACTTGGGGTTGGATGTAAACATCCTACCTATGAAAACTTGGGATGCAATGGGGAAGCCTCAATTAAAATACTCGACAATTCAACTAAGAATGGAAAATCAGTACTGCATACTTCCAATTGGGAGATTGGAGAATGTAGAGGTTGATGTGGTGGGGGTGAAGATGCACACAAAATTTGAGGTGATTGACATCATGGGGGATAAGGACCCATACCCGAAACTCCTGGGGATTGATTGGGCATACGAGAACTATTCGTTCATAGACTTGAAGAAAGAACTAATGATTTTCGAAGCAGATGGGTTAAGGGTGATCCAACCATTAGACCCCTACCAAGGACCTAGGTTCACAGAACCAGCAGATGACAGGGATGAGCCAGGAGGGTTAGACCAACTATACGCGCTCACAGCTGGGAAGAGGGAGGATTACATCAACCCCATGGCTGGAGGATCAATGAGCTGGTGAAGTATCCAAAGCTCAGAAGTCCGCTCAGAAGTTGCATGGGATGAATGGCAGCAGGGTGGATACGAATTGACCAATAGACATTGTGCGATGATAAGCTGAGTAAATTGGGGAGAAATGGAGATAGATGACTACCCAAGGTACAATGGCCTTGAGCGAGTGGACACATTCTTAGACATAGTAGACCGGGAAGTAAAAGAGGATCAAAGAATCTCATATCTAAGCATCGGCCTCATGGAAACTCCGACAAGATGGTGGAGAACGCATTGCAACAACTTAAAATATTGGTCGAGAATTAAACAAACCATGAAGGAAAGGTTTGCTCGAGACGAAGATCAACCATAGGATAGGGAAAAATACAAGGAGGATTTAAGTCCTGAGGAGCACATCAAGGATTGCATGGTCAATTGGAAAAGCAGAGGAATGTCAAGGGATCAGTGGGTACACGCATTTATACATACCCTCAGACCTGTTCCCCGAGTGTGGTATGTCTAAGAGGAGCTCCGTCAGCAGACAACGGATTGGGATACCATCGAGGCACAGTTTGTCAGCAACTTCTCATTCAGAGGGGACGAGGCACAAATGACAGGGCCACTCCAAGCAATAAAGGGAGTTATGTTCACACTGGAGCCGTTGGTTGAGGGGGGACCCGATGAAAGTTTTATGCAGTATTTGTATGAGATAGAGTCGTCAGGATATGTAGTGTATGACAGGGTAGATGCAGGACCAAATGATAATGACGGGATGGAGGAACTGAGGCATCTAGCCTTCAGGGAAACAGAAGGGGAAAGGGATATTAGAAGATCCCCCTAACGGAAGGTGCTCACCTTCTACCAATGAAGTTGAGGAAGCAGAACATCAGGTCAGAGGATAAGCCTAAGATAGCATTGGTGGGAGACTACTGGGACGAACAAACCACCAAGGAAATTTTCGACCTATTGCATGAATATCAAGACATATTCCTGGCTTTAGTGGCAGAACTGAAGGGAATAAAAGGAAACCTTGGAGAGATGAAAATTGTCTTGAGACCGGATACCCGACCAGTAAAACATAGACCATATAGATTAAACCCAGGGGTGAAAGAGAAAGTTAAGAGGGAAATTGACAAAATGTTGGAGGCAAGAATCATCTTCCCGGTGGATGAAGCTAAATGGATAAGTCCGATAGTTATTCATAACATGAAGGACGCAACTGAAATCAAAGTATGTGTCGACTACAAGAGCCTGAATAACACATGCGTGCATGACCTGTTTCCCACACCCTTTAGTGATGAGGTCCTAGACAATGTTGCGGGGAACGAAGCATATTCGTTCACAGATGGTTTCTCGAGTTACCACCAAGTCAAAATTGTTGAAGAAGATGAGAGGAAAACAACATTCACTATGGAGTGGGGGTCATATGCCTACAATGTCATGCCATTTGAACTAAAAAATGCACTAGCAGTCTTCTCAAGAATCGTCAGATCCGCATTTAGAGATTATATTCATAAGTTCCTAGAAGTTTACATGGATGACTGGATAGTATACAGTCTGTTGGAAAAACACACAAGCCTATTGAGAATAATGTTTGAAAGATGCATACAACTACAGATCTCCTTAAACCTCAAGAAATGTATCTTCACAGCCCCCTTTGGAAATCTGTTGGGCCATATTGTCTATAAGGATGGAGTATGTGTAGACCCTGCTAAGGTTGCGACAACTATCCACATGGAACCACCACGTAACGTCAAACAACTAAGAGCAACTCTAGGGCATATGGGGTACTACAGGTGATTTATCAGAAATTACGCATCCATGATGGCTCCAATGGAGAAATTACTGAAGAAAACATAAGAGTTCATTTGGACTGCGGAATGCCAGACAACCCTGAATAACTTAAGTGCCCATATATTGGTGTATCCTGATTGGAACAAAATCTTCCATGTGCATATCGATGCATCAGGAATAGCGCTGGGAGCAGTCTTAGCACAACCAAGGGAGAGAATCATGGACCATCTAGTACACTATGCTAGCAGGAAATTGTCTACTATGGAAAGGAACTACACAACAACTGAAAGGGAAGCCCTGGTAATGGTTTACTCTCTCCAAAAGTTCAGACACTACTTATTGGGCGCACCATTCAAATTTTTCACAAACCATTTTGCGCTCAAGTATTTAGTAAACAAGCCAGTGCTAGAGGGGAGAATATGCTGATGGTTGTTGTTATTCTAGGAATTCACATTTGAAGTAGTGGTAAAGCCCGACAGACTCAATGTGGGACCAGACCACTTGTTGCGGCTAGAAACAAGGGAAAATGAAGGAGCAGTATATGATCGGTTTCTCGATACCGAATTATTCAGAGTAGAGGCAATTCTGGACCACCTGGAACAAATCGCCTCATTCTTGACAACTGGGCACTGCCCACCAGAATACACAGCAACGTAGAGACGACACTTAGTAGTTAGTGCAGTAGATTACCAGCTGATTGCGGGACACCTTTATAAGATGGGCTTAGATCAAATACTAAGGCGATGTGTCCTTCAGCATGAAAGAAATGATGTCTTATGGGAGTGCCATGCAGGGGTTGCAGGGGATCATGTAGGAGGAAAGGCCACCGCAAGAAAGATACTCCACGCAAGACTGTGGTGGCCAACTAACCATAAGGATTCTAAATAATTTTCCAGGGCATGCGACATCTGTCAAAGGTTTGGAAAGTCATCAAGACGTGATGAGCTGCCTCTACATCCGGCCCACACAGTGCAGATCTTTGATAAGTGGACGGTAGACTTCATTGGACCCATTTCTCCACCAGCGAGGCATTCACGAGCAAGGTACATCATAACAACAAAATAATAACTCACAAGGTGGGTAGAGGCGGCACCCATAAAAGATTGCACAGCAGAAAAAATAGCAAGGTTCATATTTGAGAACATCATTTCACGGTTCAGATGCCCAAGGAGCCTCACAAGCGACCAAGGCATGCATTTCCTAAATTAGACCATTGAGTCTTTGCTAAAGACATTCACGGTTCAACACAACAAGAGAAGCCCATACTACCCACAAGCCAACAGTGCAGTAGAAGCGTTTAACAAGATACTAGAGAAAGGACTCACAAAAGTCGTATCTGCCAATAGGGATGACTGGGATGAAAGAATACCCGCGACCCTATGGGCATATAGGACGACAATAAAAAGACTCCAAAAGCAAACTCCATTTCAACTTGTATATGGAAGGGAAGCAGTGGTACCAGCAAAATTTATACTACCCAGCATGTTCATCTCAAAGACAATGGAATGAGAAACAACAGTGCCTTAAGAGAGCGACTAAACCAGCTGATGGAACTTGAAGAAACCCAGTTTTTAGAAAAATTCCATTAATCAGTAGAACAGCGAAGGCAAGAAATCTTGGCACGATAGGCATATCAAGAGGAAGTCATTTAGGGTAGGGGAACAAGTGCTCCTTCATGATAGCAAGTTCCAGAAGTTCCCAGGGAAATTGCAAATGCACAGGCTGGGTCCATTCATAGTAACAGAAATCTGAAATTCGGGTGCAGTTAGGCTTGCGCAACTGGATGGAGTTTTACTGCATGGATGGGTGAATGGCGCATGCCTTAAGCCCTTCCGCAACTGGAAAATAATAATAATAATAAAATAATAAAAATAAAAAATCAATAGAATGGGCGACAGATATCAATAAGACTGCAGCAGAGTTTTCTCTTTCCGCAACCCATTTGTGGTCGATGGGGGGGGAAGCAACGTCAGCAGACACACATGTAGTCCCCATCAGCAGAGTCAGTGGGGTAGGGTAGCATCAGTGGATACACATGAAATCCCAGTCAGTAGAGTCAAAGGCCACATACATAATCCTAATCAGCATAATACACATAGGCATGCACTTTTTCCAACATTTATGACCACACAAAGACCCATTCCATATGTTGTACCAGTAGTCATTTCCTGATTAAGTAACTAAATAAGCAGCTGTCAGAGTAGGAGCCGCAATATCTTTTCCCATTAACTGTAAAGTTAGTTAATAAATAAACGAAGGCCCCAACAGTTTTGAGAGTGTGAGAGCATGCTATTATGAGGGCATTGAGATTCTGTAGAGATTACAGCAGCTGGTCACATATTTTTGCAGAGTTATATTAGAGATTTCTGAGCAAAAATCAAAGATAGAGTTGGGAAGAAGACTTAGAATTTGTGTGTTGTTTGTGATAGAAAATTGGGAGCTTGTAGTGTGTTTGATATCAGTGTATTTGGGTGTCACTGAGAAGAAGTGAAGAAAAATCCCTCTTTGGGTAAAGTTTATGTTTCATATTTTATGTGTAGAATGATGGTGTTATTGGGTTGCTCATGTTGAGTGAATTGAGAACCCATTTTGAAACATTTATGAAACATGGTTTGCATGGAGGAATTGAAGGCGTGGAGGCTTCAGTATAGACATTGATTTGGAGAATTTAGTAGTAGGAAGATTTTTCTCCATCCAATAGGAGTTGGACAATCCAATGGTAGTTGGGCAAGAATAGTTGGTTGTGGGAGCTTCCAATGGATGGTAGTCCATAGATCTATGAGAGAAACATAGTTTTTAATTGATAGATGTTAGCATATTGTAGAGGAATCCAAGTCTTCCAGCTTATGGGTGTAAGCTAATCCATGTAAAAAAAAAATAGCAAATTAATAAAATAATTGAGCAGCGCAAGAGTAGCAGGGTTGTTTTCTCCCGAAAGGGTTTCCACCAAAAATACATGTGTTCTTATGTGTGCATTCTTGTGTTTCTCATGGTTATTTCTCATTATTGTTATTATTTGAGTTTATTGTTTCTTATATGTTCGAATGAAATAATGTTGTGGAAGTGTATGGATATTTGAGTTTGTGGCAAAAGTTCAAATTGGTGAAAATTTATGTAAAGGCCATCACTACTGATTCACCCACCCCTCTCAGTAGTGATCATTATTTCCAATAATTGTATCTTTGCGACATCATAATCAATCTTTTGAATCCTACAATAGAATTTAATTTGACAAACCCAATCATCCAATTTTTTAGCATTTACTTCCCCATTGTACATAGGGAATTCAAACTTGACATCAAGCTTAATCAAGGAGACTTAACGTGTCCTTTTGGAGAT
>APFE031333121.1:0-15853 GCA_000404065.3 Pinus taeda
TTAATTACTTAATATATGTGTTTATTTTTTATTATTATTCTTAATTATAGTGTGGATAATAAGGTATATTATAATAATATTCTTATTACCGTATGCTTGGATTTATTTGTTAAAGTGTTATTAATTTTTTTTAATTGAATTTATTAATTAAAAATAGGATGTAAATTGTCATATAAAATGAATTATGATTTTTTGTTCCTATAATATTAATAAGTGACAATATTAGTCTATGATATGCTCAACAAAACCTATTTAAAATCTCCATTAAAAATGAGATTAAATGTTCATGATTAAAAATTTTGTTTGATAATGGTGGTGATGATGACCTTCCACTAATTTTTAATTGAATTTAGAAAAATTAACAACTCTTTTATATATAGAATATAGATATTATATATATATATTATATATTATATAATATATATATTATATATATATATATATTATATATAAACAAATTATAATTTAATTAATTTTTTTAAAATTTAAAAGATATATGATGAAAGACATATATATAGAGAGACTTTTATTTCCATATAAGATGGATTTGTTGATTTTTTATTTTATTTTTAATTGATTATCTAGATTAATTCTTAAGGGAATATGGTCAACATATTTTTAGTCTTAATGATTATCAATAGTTGTAGTGTGTTAACTAGCTTTTTAGGTTGCATTGACTTTTAATAAATACAAAAAATTAGATTCCTGCACTCCATCTCCACCAATTTCTTAAGAATTTGAGATTATTCCAATTCTAATAATTTCATATTCTAATTAGATGGGAAAATTAAAATATAACCAATTTTTTTTAGCAAAATGGTCTATTTTACATGTGTAATTTTTTTTCCAAGTTAGAATTGACACAAAATTTTTTTTATACATAATTAATCACATAAATAAATAGTATATATTGATAACGACATCTTTCCTTGTTACAATAGTTTTTTAAATTATATTTATAAAAGGTTATGCTATATCAACCCTATTAATATTTTTAATATAATTTTACTACATAATACATTTAGTGGCATTTTATTTTTTATAACTAAACTTAGAAAAGAAAAGCTGTATAGTGAGTCCGATTTTTAGAATACACTTTATTGACATAAAATCAAAGAAAAAAATACAAGGAGTTTCAACAACAAAATTACAACAAAATTTATTTATATATTGATGATTACGTACTTGTTTCCGTCCTATCTTCTTTAGGCCAGGGCATGTCCAAAAGTAAACATTGGTTCAACCCAATAGCTATATTATGCGTTCTGTTAGATGACATTATAAGAAGAAAACATGACCAAGAACGCATTTAATAGGAAGCGCATTGCTCAGATTATTTGTTGAGAAATGAATCTCCCAGGAGTTTGAAATCTATTGAAGCATTCATAGGGGAGTGAGAGATATCTTTCTATCATATTTGAAAAGAAAAGCAAATCAAATATCTGCATGACCAATCGCATTTCTGATATTTCTGATTTTACAACTTAAAAATCTTGACATTGTGAAGTTTACACTGAATACATATATGTCTTCTCATCCTGATACTTAGAAGCACTAATGGCGACCCTATACTGCACAAAGATGACTAAGGAACCCAAATATTAAACCATAAAAGATGGACACAACGCTGGAGTCACATAAATACCACAGAGCCACAAGCATAATCAAGAACAATACAATCTAACTTTTGCCCTAAAAGTCTGCTCGTTGCCTGTGGAGAGTTGAAGCAGATAACAGGACTAGAAGAATTAGTAAGACAACTGCGGCGAAAGAGGCACCAAGAGCGCCGGTGGCTTGGTCACAGAATGAATTGAACTGTTGACAGATGGAAAACCAGTTGGTTTTGGTGTTTCCTCTGCGAGCGACATACATTATTGCCGTTGCTGCTGCTGCTCCAGATGTACACACAGCCACCATCACCTGCAATTACAGGGACCAAACCCACATTATATTCTTCCCTTGTATTTTTCAGGGACCAAACCCACATTATACATTTATATGAAAAATCCTGTGAGCAGTATGAATTAATGCATACCGTATCGAAGAAGATGAGTAATACCCTAAAGGCTGCCGCACGGGGTCTCACTATGTCGAAGATGGAAAAGGGCAGCGATAAAAGTAGGTATAGACCCACAGTGGCATTGGCAATCACGAAGTATCTAAATCCATAATTAACAGTAAATATCCACAATTATTTCAGAGATACAGTATGATTGAGATTCTCACTAACTATTTGAAAAAAAATTGGAAGAGTAGCGTTATACGTACATGAAGGCAGATAGGTTGTAGAATCTAGCATTGAATTGGAAGAATTGAGTGAAAAACTTCAGAGTTTCATTATTTGTGCCCATGGCAATAGCTGCAGAAAGGGTGGCTCCAATGGCAAGCAATCTCAGAAGAAAATCAAGAATTGCCAAACCTCTTCTTTTACGTCCCACTGGAGGGGGAAGTGGTAGCTTAGCATCAGCGCTTCCTGATTCTGCCTTCATCCTTAGGGCTGAGATTGAACGAAAGAATATAACAGGTCTGTCAGTGAACCTTACAGTGAGGCCAAAGTGGCAGTACACCAAGTGAAGGAAAGTGCAGAATGAGGAATTCTGAGGACTTGGGTATGAATTCCGTCTAAAGTGGCTGTGAATTTATAAGCAAAATCTAACAGGAGTGGACAAATGTTTACATTAAACCCACAGATACAATCCGACGATTATTGTATGGAATTAGGTTATATTCTGGGGCCATATACAGGTATTGGATGAAACTGCTTCCACAAAACCTAATTCCAAACTAATATTTATCATTCCGCAAAACTTGTCCAAGCGCAATTCATCATTCCCCTCAACATGCGATTGAGAGCAGTTGGCGAATGGGTACAGGTACGCGGAGCTTAATGGGTACAGGTACGCAGAGCTGTTCTTTCTTCTCCAAAATTTCAATAAACGAACCATCTTTTTCGTCTACTCTGCCTGTTTTAGCAGCTTTAGATGCGATGCTCGAAAACACTTTTAATGCATTTCTGGTTTGTTACGTGGACGGTTGCTCGATTGCAGACGTCATAGTCAAACGTTACATGCTTTTCTTCATATTATCCACCATAAAGCTTCCTAGTTGACATGGACAAAGCCTGCTGGGTTAGAATTTGGTGGTACGATAAGTCTATCCGTGGCCCCTTATGTTCTCTTGGTGTCTTGTATTGTTAAAATTGAATAACAAGGTTAGACTTTTTTTTAATTTAGTTATTTAATTCATAATACTAGCCTGCTGGTGGACATGGACAAAGCCTGGTGGGTTAGAATTTGGCGGTACGATAGGCCTATCCATGGCCCCTTTATGTTCTTTTGGTGTCTTGGATTGTTGAAATAGTATGACAGGATCAGACTTTTGTAATGTAGTTATTCAATTCAAAATACCATGCTGAAACGTAAGATGATTTAATGTTGTTAAACGAATGTTAAATCAGCTGTAGTAGTATATCTGGTCGGTAACAAGTTTAACGTAGATGGTTCGATACATTTAAGTAACTCAATAGTGTTTATGCATATTTATATTAACATAAATTCATAATTCATATATATATGTTAATTATTTTATTTTATTTTTATTTATTTATTTTTTGCCAAAAATTTATTCAATATTAATTTAAAAAAAAATTGAAAAAACATGTTATATATAAACCATTATTAAAATATCAAATCATTATTACTAGATTAGATTATTTATACATTTCTTTAGTAATTAGTTGTAAAATATATTTTGTTTTTCTCAATGTAATAATGGACTTTTAGAAAATTTATTGTTAAATAAGTGTCTCAAGGTAGTGGCTCTCACTTAAGGGGAAATTTTGTTTTAAGAAAAATTGCAAATTGATATATGAAGTAGAAAAGTTAATTACCTATGAAGGGCCACAAACTTCCATTAATTGCGTAGTAAGTATTAGTAAGTTTACACATTTACATTTTTAGTCCTACTTAGTGTTGAAGAACCCATAAATAATGGTGTGCATTAACTCTTGTTATGCAAGTACTTGCTTAAATTATGGTGGGTATTAATTGATTGAGTATGAGTTATTTTTAAGGATTTTAATTTTAGGTGGTTTGAAGCTTAATAATAAAAATTCACTATACAAATATCCAAAATGAGTGCATAAATATTATAACTGCATCTAGAAATTATGGCAAAAAAATATCCACATGGCCCAAAATAGTGGTCAATACGAAAATCAATTGTTACGTTCTTACACTGGCAGGGACCGAAAAGAGAAATAAATGTTAAGTATATAATTATAATAAAACACAAGAATATATACTAAGGAAAATGTTACACATGAGAATGTACTAACATAGAAAAGCAATACATTCCCCTTTCCCATGCAAATTAAAATCTCATTAAGGTCTTCTCTATAGAAAAGTGAAGGGGTCCAAATCATTAAGTATATCTATGAACACATTTAAGGTGCACATAAAAAGTATATGCCCCCAATTTATAACCATGAGCTTCAAGTTTGATTTTGATTATGCCATAGTGTGGTTGATGAAGCATGACTTGTTTCCAAATATTTTTTAGCCCAAAAGGTTAGTTCAAGTAGATCGATATTCCATGTCAAAGCCATATTGGCCTACAAGGCCACATGGGTAAATCCAATTCAATTCATTAGGGTTAAACACATATCTTGTTCATTGAAAACATTTAACAAAATTTAACCTTATTCTATTCAAAGAATCTTAGAAAATTCTTAAAGGGTTTTTGTAAGGAAGTTTTCCATGGAAAATAATGTACTAACTCACAAATTCCCATATAGCCATATGTCTATCCCTACCATGTTCGAAGGATTCATCTCAACGCATCATTGTATGAGTGCTAATGTTGGTAATAAATCAACATAGACACTGTAATTCGTCACCATCACTTTGTAGCAACTAATCTTGTGTCATTCAAGTGTCAACTAATGTGTCAAATAGTTTAGCGAATTCATAATATTTATTCGTCCAGATGGATATTGGTGGCCACCACCTATTCCACATGGCTCACAACACAATTTTCTATTTTTGGCAGTTTCCAAATCTTAAACTTCTAGAGCTATTTTGAGGCCCTAAATGGAGTTTTTTGAGAAATGGGCGAATGCGAGAGAAAAGCTCATGTTTGTAGTTGAAATGTGTTCTCCTCTAATAGCCCTTTCTAACATCTTATCATGTGAGTCAAAAGGAGATAGCATGCCAAAGCTACGACCCCAAGAATTTGACATTCCAACTTACCCCATCGTGACCCATAAGCCTTTGGCACTTCTTCTCCTAGGGTTAGGGTTTGGGATGTTTAGGATTTCTCGTTATTTCTTCATGATAAAATGGCCTCTTACCCTCATTGTAACATATTTCAAGAAAGGCATAGTCGTCACGTCTCTTCCTAGATATACGCTACCACCACTTGAGCTAGTTTATTTTCATTAACATTCACTATTTATTAATTGAAGTTTATTTTCATTATTTCCCCATGCTTTTGTTGTATATGTACATTTGATTTTATTCCATTCATAAATCCATATCATTTATCATATTTATTATTCTTTTTTCCATTCCTTCGAAGTTATCAACACAACAAGGCTACTCAACCATTTTTATTATAAAAACTCTCGAGTCTTTTGTAACCAGCAATCCCCTACACTCCCACGTGAAACTTCACCATGTGACAAAGTTAGTTTCCACAATTCCTTCCATGTGTTACTATCAAATCTAGATCTCACTCACATTCAACCCTTGCTTGTTAACCAAAACAACTACACTAGCCTAGATCCACTTTCAGTTTAGATTTTATCAAAGCATTAAGAGGGTTCAAATCCCTTAAATTGTAGTCCTATCTTAAAGTGCAAAACATGAAGAAATATTTTTCCCTAAAAAGTTTTTCTCAACCTAAAAATTGCATAGATCCAAAGTTGAAATCAATTTAAACTAGTTTTACCGATGGGTTAACATATCAAAATTTTGTATAATCACCTTTATACATATATGTGTACTTCAAATACATTTAATCTCTTAATTATGTCTTCTTCTTCTTTTCTTTTATTATCTACTAAATTTCTCTTATTTTCATATAAACTATATGAGAAAAGAAGTTGATTTTACTGATTATTCATAAATTTAATTTAAGATATTATGTTGAAGTTTTCCTATACAACATTTTTTTCTTTCTAATAATGGTTTTTTTTGCGTAATCACATATGTTCCTCATAATTAAATGTCTACATTTAATTATGCGTCATTGGTTTAATACATATTATATATCAATAAGTTTTATATTTTTACATTATTAAAAAAAACATGATTAATATAATGGTTTTAATATCTATATACTAACTAATAGAATCACCTCTAAAAAACAAAGCAGTGGATTTGAAGCACATAACTTAAAATCACTTTCACACCATTATACAATATATTTTGAAATTGTTTTGCACTATATTATTCCTCAATTTATTTTTACTAGATAAAGAACCATCCATGCGTTGAAGTTTATGTGTCAAATTAACTTTCGCTATATTATTTATGATATAAATTCAATGAATCATTTTACAATGTAACATCGTGAACATCAAGAGTCATTATTATTTTTATTATGTGATGACTAAAATCCATGGAACTGCATAATTGGTCTTACAAAACTACAATTGGTTTTATCCATTAAACATTGCATCGAATTCAGTGCAATATACTACGAACATGGTACCAAACTATTTAGTCATTATTAATTTTCCAAAATATTAAATTTACATAAGATAATGAGCTCAATACATGAAGCATATAATACATATAATACAATACATTTACAATAAATTTTATTTAGATACATGTCTTTTGGATCTATCACATAAATGAACTAATACATGAAGCATATAATATAGTACATTTACAATAAATTTTATCTAGATACGTGTTTTCTGGATCTATCACATAAATGTATTAAGTACTCTTTCTCTTTTTATACCTTTTTTGGATCACATTCTTTTCATCTAATCGTCGTAATGATGAACTACATTAGGTGGTTTGGAATGCATCGACAAGTAATACATGTATGTGATGGATCCATAAGACAAAGATCTTAATAATTTTACTCACAGAAACCTCCATTATTTTTCTATCCATTTCTCAAACACAAAAAAGAATGCATTAAACAACTTAATCAATCATAAATTACTAAAATCAATATTTAAATCCATCGTGCAAACACTAAATCAATACATTATTAATCTTATAGATTATACATCCTCTAATAAGGAAAACACTAAATCTTATACATTGTACATCGTATCACAGGGAAAATATTAATGAGCAACAATAAAAAATACCATATTAGAAATTACGCACAATTTGTGTTTTAAAATAGGCCTAGAAGAAAGTTATTAAAATGTTCATCCAAAATGTAATATTTACCAATAGAATTAAATTATTTCCCTGTATAGAATAGAGAATATCTAAACCCCTCAGTTATATGTATGAGAGAAGCTTACATGCACTTGGAAATAATGCTTACATTAGTAAATAGGTAATATTAGTTTATTGGTTATTGATTTTTGTCGACAGATTTTCTCAACAAGCAATTCCTTGTTTGGAATCAGTTGGATCTGATGAGCACTATTTATGTAGCTTGTAATTTCGCTATGAAGGCAATATATGAATTCTTTTGATTAAATCTATCCACAATGTTTTCTCTTCGAATTTCTTTGTTGGTATCATAGCCTATATGGGCCCGACTCCCTCAAGTGAGGGTCCATCAAGATGGGAGAATCATGAGGATTAAATGCACACTCTGTACATAGGGTAATATAGAGCTTGTGATATTTCCATGAATTTATCTATGTGTTATTGTGTTTGTAATATTGGTGTCGTTGAGTTGATCGTCATTGGGAGAAGTGCAACAATATTCCATAAGAGGAGTCTGTATCGTTGTCTGGTAGATGTCGAGAAAAGTGCACCTCCGTTGTTTCCTATCAAGAATCCATCGTGTGTTGGGTCTTGGTCCTGTGCATTTGCCACTGTTTGAGAAAAATTGTCTGATCCATCGTAATTAGAGCCAGGGACTAGAGAGCCTTGTAGATTGTCAGCTTAAATATTGCCGCATGTGGGTGCACCAACAATGTGAATAAGCTTTTGAAAACTTGCTTTTTGGAGAGATCATTGAAGTGAGTTGTCCTTGTTGATTGTGAAAGATCAATGTGACAAGTGATGTCATGGATATCTAATTAGATTAGCAGTGAAGCCATTTCAGGACAATAGTTTGATCAACTTTGTTTTAGGCTTCAAACATCACTCTTGTTCCAACACGATTTTGATTTCTCAATATCTAGTCAATTTGGACCTGGTTGAATTTTAAAATGTTTGGGGTTTCTTTATATATTATTTACAACTATTGAATATCATTGTATGGAAATTTATTTAAGTTTTCAGAAAATGGTAGAGGAGTGGCAAACCATTTCTTTCTATTGAACCATATATAACAACTTCTCAAACTCGTAGCCACTTATGAGACATCCCTCGCCAATTTTAGGTTCACCTTGAATGAGACACACATTTGTTGCCAGAATACCAATTGGCCTATGTATCTTGGCATAAATATGCAATTTTATTAGCAGGAATTGACTTGACATAGCACGAGACACCCGTTGTTGTACAAAATAAGCTTCATTCCTGCTCTGTGCTGCTATGTAAAGGCTTAAATCAATTAAAAAACTTAGCTTCACCCAATACAATCTACATTTCCGCTTAGAATTTCATCCATAGCTCAAACATAGTTTCCAGAACAAACTGCAAAGGGTGATAGCTAAGTATTCTACATGAAGTTTTTTTGCATGAGAAACATAGTTGTATTTTTATTTGGAAACACATCCATATGGATGAGGAGTGTAGCCCTTAGCGTTAATGAAATCGACTCAACCATGGAGGATCTCTATAGGAAATTTGTAATAACCCTTGTGAAAACTCCATGTAATAAAAGTTAATAAAGGAAAAATAATATCCACAGTTGATGGGACACTTATTCCAAGATGAATGTTGGGAAAAAACATAGTGATGGGATCACTTGTTATTGATTAATGGCTAAGGAAATTGGCGAAGGCAAGGGCAAAGCCTTTGGAAAGCCAAAATGGAATTTTTGACACATTGATTTATGAAAATAATGAAAATTAGTAGAAAAGGGAGGTGAAAGGTCACATGTTGCATGTGAGGAGGAAAATGAATGAAATAAAGGCTTCATTAATAAAAACGATTCTGAGGATCAGTTCACAGACATTTTTCATTTTAGTTTTGGATCTCTCTCTGTATTCTCTCTCTCATACTCATGGATACTTTGAGTTTTCTTAGAGCACTCTTGGGGGAGTGTGCCATAATTGGATTTTTGGAGAAAGAAGAAAAAAAAAGCATGAAAGCACATGAGGACATCAAGATCAGCATCTACATTGTGTTACACTTGAAGGTACTGAGTTGCATGTATGTTTTTCTCACTAGCTTTGGCATGCATGGAATATGTATGTGGTTTATTGATCATGATCAATCACTAGCATGGGTGATTTCCTAAATTGACAATGGATTTTGATAGCTTTGCATTTCATTGATAGCCATGGCGTTGTGGGTTTATTTCTTTATTTTTCTAGCTGTTTCTCATGTTTCCTTAGCTTAGTTAGAGTTACTAGTTCTTGATCCTTGGTTGCACGACCACTCTGGATCCCTGTAATAGCTTGGGTTGAGTTACTAGTCAAGGAGCCTTGGTTGGACAAATGCTCTGGAGCACTTTGGTGGGTTGAGTTACTAGTACTTGAGCATTGGTTGGGCAAACACTCTAGAGCCTGGAATCAGTTGTGGGTTGAGTAATTACTCATGGAGCCTTGGTTAGAATAGACACTTTGGAGCCTTCGAAGGCTTAGGTAGAGATCGATCTTGTGATGGTTTTGTAATTTTCGATCGTGAGGTGAAATCATTGATTGATGGGTTGAGGTGGTTGGCCTCTGGAAGCCCTATATGGTTTTGGATTGATGTGTTTTATGAGATCCCACATTCATTCTTGGAATATGGCATGGGGTTGACTAGATGAAGAGAGTTTTCGCTCAACCATAGCTATGGTCAGGTGGTTCATGGAAGTCCCACAACTAGTTGGCATTTTCATCAATAACATGAGTTTATTTATCCTTGTTATTTCATGAGTATTATATTGGTTTATATGTGGATGATATGGTTGTGATTTCCTTGGTATTTCTGTTGCTATGATGTTGGTTATGAATATGTATTATGACAATAGCAATGTATTGATTTCATTGTTTTTTTACTCGTATATTAATGAAAAATATATGTATGGCCTAATGGATGAAACTACAACCGACGTGTTGAGGCATCGATTCTTCTTCGCGATTCTTAGATGAGTATGAGACTCCTATGCTTGGATATGTTGTTACACTTGTAGATTACATATTTTTTATATGTTTGACAAAATGTCTCTCATGGATAGTAGGGGTCAAGTCAAGGGATTGTTCAAGTAATTGCATTAGTCTCATCATTCCATTGTTATCTTTATCATATGAAGGTATCAGTGAAATCTAGGAAGTGACCTTGGCTTTGGGCCTAAAAAAGTGGCTGCAATCCTAGGGACGTTGGCACAACACTGAGAAAAATATTCCCCGAAACTGGCATGGCATATTTTCAGAGTCTTCAAAGCCCTATGGATGCATACATGCCCATATGATGGGAGAATCCAGGGGTTTATTACTATAAAAACTTAGTGGGACTCAAGGGTTGGTTACTTGAGAGGTTGGCATTGTTTTTAAGAGTCTTTTTGCTGATGTGGAAGGTTTTTATGGTATGTTTCCATCAGTTACACTTCCTTAAGGTGACTTAGGAGGTCAGATAATATCATAGTAACTTCTCGTCACATGTTTACCCTGCTTGGCTAGTTACTTGGGTAGATGTGGGAGGAGGATTTTATAGAGTGGTATTAGAGCATGGTTCACCCCTCGGACTGGATGGGTTGTATAGTAGTCATGAATTAATGTGAGTTGCATATGTGTTTCTTGTGTTGTAAGACCATGTGCTTGTTGCATTTGTATGGTATGGGTCATGTTTGCACTGAAGTTTCCATAAGAAGTTGATGGTGTTGTTGTCGAGTGTGTCACCATGAGTGTATGCTTGATTATGCATTGCTTATGCATGTTAGTATTCATATTTGCTCATGTTTACAGTGATGTGGTATTATTTTTCATGCATGAGGTCATGGTATGTGTAGTTAACGTGGTCGTGCATTACTTACTACACTCTAGCTAGAATGAAGATTACATGCCTATATGCTTATGTGTTATATTTCTAAATGTTGTCATGACTATGTTATACATGTACTACACTAGTTGGTTGACCTTGCAGACAAGGCAACCTCTCCGAACTATACTAAGGTATGTTGGTTTATTTTGATTTGGTTTAGTTGACATGATATACCTTGCAGGAAGAAATATCAAATATGACTAGCGAAATGGTAGACTACAGTTCTTAAGACTCTCCATATGGATTAGATGAGCAGCATGGTGTTGGGCACTCTTCTAATTTGGAAGATATAATGAGAAGCTTAAAGGAAGAAATAAGGAGTTGTAAGGCAAAAAATGACATAATCATACAAGCACAAGAGAAACAAGTAGAGGTAAATGCAGTGATACTTCAGAGTTTGTCATAATTGCAGTGATAGGGACCCCTTCAGATTAGCCATGAGAAAGAGGAAAAAACTAATGGGGTATATGCTAGTAGGTCTTGTGGTGCTCACATGTCCAATAGAGATGACACAGTGAGAGATGGTAGGTTGTTGGATATGCTGGATAGGAGAGGGGATGGACACATATACTATTCTAGTTCTAGTTTAGATATGTACTATGATCATCATCATTATCATATGTACAGGAGGAGTGATAAGGGACATTTGTCAAGTGAGTTTAAGAAAGGAAAACAACCTAATTTTGATGGAGCAATGAAGAAATCACATGATGAAAAGGCATGGTTGTGTGGTATGAGGAATTTATTCAACTTACATGATTATTCACAGAAAATGAAAGCTATAATAGCTACATTCAGTCTCAAAGGTAAATCAGATGTTTGGTGGGAAGATGTGAAGAATGTCAGAGGTATTAATTAGGAGGACTTCACTTGGAATGAGTTTGAGCGATTATCCAAGAAGAATTACCTATCAGAGAGATACTTTCAGGATAGGGAAAAAGAGTTCTATGAGCTAAAGATGTGATTGATGATAGATGAGGAGTATATGAGGAAATTCTTGGAGCTACTGAGGTATGTGCCTTATCTCATGTAGGATAAGGCCAACATTCAAACATTCATTAGTGGATTACTGATTGCATTCAAAGAGATGATTAAGTTCAATTAGCCTAGATCATTAGAGGGTGCCATCTGAAAACTAAAGCAGTGATATGAACAATCGAAGTGCAGATCAGATACTAAGCCAAACTGGAAATGTAATGCAAAGAACAAAGGAAAATGGGACAATATGAAAGCAAGACCTCAAGGTATAGGCAATAAAGAGAATGTAGTGCCATCTAAGAAGTTCAATGCATCTGATAGAGGATAGGGACTTTGAACTAAGGAGCTTGTGCGGTGTTGTTCTTGTGGAGGGGATCATCATAGGAGAGATTTTCCACAACATCAGGGTGGTAGGCCTTAGATATACAGTGCTCAAAAGTCATATACAATGGAAGATGTTGGGTAAGGTATTTCTAGGACCTATGTAGCATTGGATAATAGATAGGAAGATAATTAGGCATCTATCATCAAAGTATCTTTCTGACAGATAATTCTTCTTGAATAGCTGCTCAAACTCACTCCAAGTCAAATATTCCTCAGGAATACATCTGAAATTCTTCGCATCTTCCCACAAAATTTCTACTTTACCTTTGAGACTAAATGTAGCCATTCTAGCCATCAAGTTCTCTGAATAGTCATGCAACTTGAAGAATTTCCGCATGCCAAGCAACCATGCCTCTGCATCTGTGTTTTCTTCATCTCTCTGTCAAATGTAGGTGGATTTTCTTTCTTAAACTCATTAGGAAAATATCCCTTACCACTCCTCCTATAAGGATGATACCGATGACGATCATAGTGCTTATCTAAATCAGAACTAGAATCATACTTGTGTCTATCCCTTCTCCTATCTAGAGTGTCCAACAATCCGCCATCTGTGACTATGTCATCTCTATCTGATCTGTGACCACCAAGCGACCGACTACCATATGCCCCATTATTTATATCCTCTTGTTCATAGTTGATCCAATGTTGTCCCTATCATTGCAAATCTAACAAACTCTGAAGTATTACTTCATTTACCTCTGCTTGTTTCTCCTGTTCCTATATGATTATGTCATTATCTTCCTTATAACTGTTTATCACTTCCTTTAAGCTTCTCAGTGTAGCTACCAAATCAAAAGGGTTCCCAACACCATACTACTCATTGGATCCATAGGGAGAGTCTTTGTAGTCAACCATGTTGCTAGCCATTTGATATTTCTTCCTGCAAGGAATATCATGTCATCTAAACCAAATCACAATAAACAAAGGTACCTTAGTATAGCTTGGGGATGATATCTTGTATGCAAGATCAACACATTAGTCTGATACATGGATAACATAATCATAACAATATTTAAAGATAGTACATAAGCATATAACCATGCACCTGTCACTCTAGCTAGGGTCAAGTCATCAATGCATGACCTTGATAACAACCTCATGCATGACAACATCTATTACATCCTGGTACACTTGACCACATACCAACATGAATATGTGTAAACATTACATAACCATAGATACCATGACCTTATGCATGGCGACATAAACCATACCATTGTATGTGCATAATGCACAACCACAATGTAGACAATACACTATCCTACATGTGGATAACATGCAAGCATAAGTACGGGTCACACCTACATATAACACATATAGTCAAGCATATATGAATAACACTTGTAACAACATGTAGCAGCATTTAATCGAACATACAAGATGATACATGTGACCAATCCTATAAGAATGTAACCAATCACACAAAATGTAACTAAGCAGGCTAAATGATACACATAAGTGACATATAGTGACATATAACCAGTCATACACTCGCATTGATACATCCCACAATAAACACATTAACGTTCATATGATGACATCACTTCAACCATGAACAACATCATGCAAATGCAACAAGCATATGGAATGGAAGTGTGAGAGACACACATGCAACTAGCATGCATGCATGACCAACACATAGCCCATCTAGTTCGAGGGGTGAACCATGCTTTGATACCACTCTGTGACACCTTCCTCCCACATCTACCCAAGCAACTAACCAGCTGGGGTAAACATGTGATGAGAGGCCACTATGATATGAGTTGACCTCCTAAGTAACGTTAAGGAAGTGGAACTAGTGGAAACACACCATACAGACATTAAACATCACCTACATGACCCTCAGGAACAAATCCAATACTTTAGACAACTTGCCTTGGGGTACCATTTAGATTTTGGACAATTTAAGGTTCAGTCGCTCCCATTCTTTGGGCATCAGGGTGACTAGAAACCCAAAGTCGTTCCCACATGCTTGCATGCCAGCAACCAGAGACCCAAATTATCAGTGTTATGCCAATGACTCCGGGATTTGAGCCACATTTTTAGGCCTAGGGCTTAGGTCATTGCCCAAAATTGAACCATCTCTGCTAATCAATAAAATATCATGGAATTGGTAGTACTAAAGAAAACATTTGTTCCAGACCTTGAATGGACCCCTACTAGCTGATGGGCCTCTAAATTAGACATAAATTAAGGCTCATGCCTCTAAATTAAACATAAATTAAGGCCTATGACCATCCTTCAACACATTAAACATCTCTTCTTGCATTAGATAATGTATTTTTAACTTTAATATATTCATCAGGAAGATGTATGAATAATTGCATATTTGTGCCTAATATTATTTATTTTTGTGGAATGTTATGAGAATATTGGGCAAATTATGAAGATCTGGAGGAGGATATAATTTAGGGACTTGCTCCCTACTACAGGAGGATCAATAATAAATAATAAATCAACAAGATATTATGGAATTATGGCACAGATTGTGGAACTGCAATGATGGAGAGAATCTAGGAATGTGTTCCCTGCCATTTAATGCAGATTCCTAATATTGGGGACCCGATCAACTAATCAAGGGATTTTGGTGGGGAAAGGTTCCTCCATTCATGGATAATGATTCCAAATAATTTTGTATAAGTACCAAGTCGAATTTTCCTCTAGGGATAGATATTCATTAGTGTTCTTGTGGAGAGAACTCTTATTTCTGTATCTCCATTGTATTTTCTCACAGGGATGTAATTGTATTGATGAAAATAATGAAGATTGGTGTCATGTTTAGATCCTAAATATTGTTCCCCTCCATAGGTCTCTATGTTTCCTTGGGATTGGCCATCCCAGGAGCCTCATAGCCCTTTTGTATCATTTATTTCCCTTCTTTTCACTTCTTATTCACATGCATCTCTTGTTTTTATTTCTTTCTATTTCTCCATTTAGTATTAATGATTTCTTGTTGTAGGTATGAGTTAAATGGTTAATGTAAGTTATTTTGTAGGATCAAAAGCATCATTTCATCCTTGGAAAATATTTTTAAGGTCATAGTAATCATTGAGCTACTTGGATTAGATTTCTTATTCCCAAATCTAGATTTTTGGAATTCCTTTGTGGAAAAGAACAATAAATTTATGCTACTTTTTAGATCATGCTAACAAGATTCAATTGAGTTGGTTCCACTTGCATTATATCACAAAAAAATTATATTTCAT
>APFE031333122.1:10315-37815 GCA_000404065.3 Pinus taeda
TTGAGTAGATATACTGCCTCTGGTTCTTCTTCTGCTTCCTTATATACCGCTTTCAGTCCAGGTAATGAGGGACAACTTTCTGTAGAGTGATCCCTTGTACAAATGGCGCATGTCTGAACTGTATCTAGTGGGCATTCCTTATGGCTATGCTTCTTCCTGCACCTGGGGTAGAAGATTGCCAAATTATGTTCTGCCTCCATTTGTTTCTGCTTAGCCTGCAAAACGTCCAATTGTGTAGTCAGTGTTCCTAGTATATCAATTTTAAAATTTTCATATAAATTTCCAATTTCCACACGTGTTACTCCTTTTGATGAAATTTTATTTTCTCGTGCATGCTGGTTTGATTCGTGTACTGCCTCTCGAACTCCTGATACATAGATCAATTATGTCAGCAAAACTTTCCGGATAAATATCCCCTTTCCCCATAATGTTTAATGTTTCAATCCATTGTTCTTTCAGGCCCCTTATTAATGTTGTTTTCAACACATTATCAGGCAAAGGCAGCGATGCATAAGGGGATCTTTGCAGATTATACTAGAAATGTTCCACATATTCTTCTAGTGTTTCATTTGGTCTAGCTATCATCTGAAATATTTCATCTTTTAGTTCTCTAGACCTACAGTAGTCTTGATATTTATTTAGAAAAGATTCTTTCATTTGTTCCCAGTTATTTATAACTCCACCACCTAATCCCATAAACCATCTTAAAGCTGCCCCTTTCAGAGTGGAGGGGAACAATTTTAGTTTCTGGGGGTCAGTGGTGTAATCATATCCCCTGCATAGTACATCAAATTTGAATAAGAATACATCCGGGTCCTCTGATGTAAGTCCGTGAAATCTAGGAATGTGTTGAAGGGGAATTGCTTTCATATGAGCATTTGTTGCGGAATCCACTATGGGGTATTGTAATGTAGAGGTTTGGGTGTTTGGCGGATTTTGAGCCATTGGGTCAAATATATGTCAATAACCTTTTGGAATATCTAAGAGGGTATTCCTAGGTTGAGGAGGAATGTTTTCAACAGGAACAGTTTTAATAACACTTCCTCTATCTGGGATTTCTGTCTGAGGAAATAGGGTGTCTTCAATAATAATTTTTACCACGCTCCCCTTGTCTGGGCTATTCAATGGCTGAGTTATCCTAGGAGGAGATTTTGGCTCCCCAATTTCCCCTGTTTCCCCTTCTCCTTCACAAATATTACTGCGATTCCCTTCTTGCAGTCATTCTGGAATAGAATTTTCAATTTCTTGAAAGTCTTGTTCGTTAGTATGACTATGCACCTCAGCAAAGGCTTCAGATGGTGAGCCTGAGGCCTGAAGGGAACTAGTAGGTTGTTTGGAAGTAACTTTTGTGGGTCCTACTGAGGGCTGAGATTCGGCTTTCTTATAGATTTCGTCTATGAATGTTGATCGACTAAGGGTCACCAGTCCCTTAGCTTTTTTTGGCTTTGGTAACGGTTTGGGATTTTTCTCTGGCTTTTTCTGCTTAGTCATGCACTCAATTTAACTACTAAGTTTTAAGCAGATAGTAGCAAATCTGTAGGAAAGCGGGCAAAGGAGTAGGGCTTTTACATGCTCCGCACGTAGGTTCTTACCTTCTGTTTTCAAAACCCAATTCTTCCCTAGCAGGTTCATACACTTCTCTGAAAAAGACAAATGGCTACACTCTTTCCCCGACAACGACGCCAAAATGTAAAGCTATAAAAAGGGTCTCTTTCACCTCTAGTTACCTCACATTAATATATCAATCCAAGAACGTCTGGTTATTTCAAAGAGTGTCTCAGTCTGAGGCTTAGCACTTGCCAGAGTAATGCTTGTAGTACAGCTGTTTAAAAGCTATGAAAGTAAATTAATGCGAGTCTACAACTTAACTACTTCAAGAGACCAAATCACACCAAGTATTGCATCAACCAAAGGTTCGGTAGCAATAACCCATCCTTTCCGTAACTGATGAGAACAGATCAGAGGTCTGGGAGCCAAATAGCATATGTTGGGGCTCACTACAGCCTGAAACCGTCCTTAATGAATAGAAATGAAACAGCAAGTAAAAGAAATAACAATGAAATAGAACCGCACATCAGCCAAGGGTTCGGTAGCAATAACCCATCCCTTTCATAGCTGATGGGAGCAGAGCAGAGGTCTGGGAGCCAAATAGCAGATGCTAGGGCTCACTACAGCATGAGATTGTCCTTAAGAAATAGCAAATTAGCAATCTGGAAATGGAACAACAATTGAAATGGAACAACAAATAAATGGAACAACAAATAAAATGGAACAACAATTCGGAAATGAAACGGTAATTGAAATAAGCAGTAACCAAGTTCCTCAAGCTGTAATCCTATTTAATCACTCCAATCAAAACATCAATCCTTCAGCATTAAAAGATGTACACATACGATGGAACAACACTACCGGTCAAAACCTTAGAAACACAACATACTCAATCTGCTTCTATTATTGATCTAAATAAACGCATACGATTGCATCTCAAGATGAAGAACAGTAACATTCAATAATCATGTGGAAACTAACCTTTCAAGATAACTTGTTATAATTCTAAACATAATCGTAATGAACTCTGTACTGGAGTGACAGTGTCCTATAGAGATTAATCAACACTTAAAGGATTGGTAACATGACACAGCGTCAATATAAAGTTTCAGGAACATGAGACGAGTTAAACATAACAGAGCATGTAATATAATATTCTTAAAACATGGCAGATTACCATATTACGTCTATGAACAAACCACACAGAAACCACGCATAATGGTACAAGAGCAAGCGTCCTCCAGGGCCGGGCCCTTAGCCTCCAGGGGTACACCACTTAAGATAGATCCAGGCTCAAAGATAAAAGAGTAAATGAGTCTGTATTAAGGCATGAAATAAAATTACAGGAACTCAAGTCTTCAATAGAACATAAAGATCATAGTTCTGATCTTTTGTAAAAGAAATTACATGAAAAACCCCCCTCTCATAGCCAACAGTGCTATCCCTTTTATAAGGAAGATGGCGGAGATATCTAGATACAGAAAATAGATAAAATAGCGATCCCTCAGGATCTAAGATCCTGAGGGATTCACAGAATCGTTAATACTGCGTCACTTCTTTCCTTTTCTGCTCCGTGCTGGTATCTCCACGTCCTTTCCTGGGTTGATCCGTTTTGATTTGGTTAGCTTCCGGTCTCCCGTCAAAGGGACAGCAGTTAGCTCATCCTTGTCTTTACCTTTGGAATGGCCACCTTCCGTTTTTCCTCCCTCCTGCACATAGAAATGACAATTGTCAGTGTTTCTCATTAATCTCTCGTGTTTCGTTATAAATACTTATCATTATCTAAATTTCCCATGCAAAAGGCTTTTGAGTTCTAATGGAAAGATACCAAAATAACCATCGAAACATACCTTCCTTGGTACTCCACACTTTCTCACTTTGATTTTGCATTTGCCTCTCCTTCTCGCTTTTCTTTTTGGTTTGTCTACTTGTTTGTGTTGGTAGGTTAGCTTTGCATGGACCATGTGCGACTCTTGAAACAAGCTGGGTAAAGTACAAGAGGACTTGTACAGCTATCAACATTTATTTATCTTTTGTCTGCTCTATTATGTAAGAACTTGTTGTCTTCAGTCCATGATACATCAATGGAAAATACATATTGTTCGAACTGAACCTTGGTGAAAACACAATGCTTACGCACTAACTAGTGTCACCTACTATAGTCGGTTGTTTTTGGGTTAACCCTTGGTAGCTCAGTCAAGTAGAGTAAGGTGAGGGTGAAAACCATAATAGGCACATCATAGCTATATAATAAACTACTTCTCTGAAGGAACAAACTCTTATTCTCTCAATAATTTGGGATCCTTCTTCTGCCTCCGAAATGAATAAGTGTTATGTATAGTTATGAAAATGAAAAATGAAAAGTGAAAAAATTTCAAAAAAATGAAAAATTAATAAGGCAAAAGAAGAGAAAGGCTTCCTACATAGAGAGGTGATGCAAGTAACTCTGCTAGGGTACTGACTAGCCTCACTGGTAGTGGAGTGATGCTTGTGTTCCTAAGTGACTCCGCTTGGGTACTTTCGAGGCCTACTGGCAATAGAGCAACACTAGAGATGAAACTAAGACTCTGATGACTATACTTCTTGTGCACTTATATACCCATCAAACCCAATCGAAACAAATGTGTTGACTTGTCTTGGAATGTGTGTTAATCGACCACGAGCTTGGTAGATGCTACATCTTACAATCAAGCAAGTGTGGAAACCAAGATGAACTGAGAACTGAAAAACACTTCCAGAGGTGTTAGACTTGCTTTTCACAAAAAAGGTCCATTCAAAGAGCTGGAGTTCTAAGAGTGTGTTGCCAAGTGTTGTAGTAGCTACAACCATCGTCTGAAACTTTTCCTTAGCTTTGTTTTGGAGCCTCCCTACCAACCCTTAACAACAACATGTCTTGCCTTGTCAAGTACACAAGCTTCAGTGGTTTTCTAGTAGATTGCCAACCTGTGCATTAGATCTTGTTGCATGCCCCTCACAAGATGTTTCTCCAAACTTGGGCCAGCTGCAAGCTGAGTAGTTCCCTCAAGAAATTATGCAATTCTAGAGGGGAACCAACCTTCCCTTCAGAAATTGTGCAATCTTGTCTAGCAGCTTGTTGGGATCCAAAATTGCGCAAATCTTCATGTCACTATTCACTAGAAAAATTGTGCAATTCCTCCTAGTAGGAATGCTTAGCCCATGAATTTCTCACTCCCTCTGGGCAGCCAGCTCAGCTCCCTCCCAAAAATGCACATTGTTTTCCATCAGTCAAGCATGCTATTACATATGCGTTTAGGTTGACCGGTTTGCTCCAGGACTGAGCAAACCTGATTTTCATGAATGGACTGCTTCTCCTAAGGTAGCATGCAAAGTCATGCCTTGATTTATGGATCTATTTTTAGTAGCTAGAGGTTACATGCTAGGATGATTTCAAGAACCTCCCACCAAGTGTCGTTTTTCCTAGATTTGTGGCATGCACGTCACAACATCGGTTTAATCAAAACTCATCAACCAGATGCTGCAAAGCTCATTCCTCACATCGTCGTTACAACTTTGGCATCGCACATTCCATCTAGGAGTCATCAGCACATTCAGCTCAGTTGTTTTAGGGTAAGCCTACTTTTCATGACTTGCACTACATTTCTGTTGCTTTTTTTGTTTCGCTTTGTGTGAGTGTTTTCTTCTTGATTTCAATGAGTGTTTTCTGTTGTTTTGATACAAATTATCTTATAGAAGCATTGTTTCATTTTTCGTTTGCATCTCACTGTTGTTGTATGCATGACACTATTTTTGCATGGATGGTTGTTATTGCAGTGATTCGCTTCACACACGTGCATGCTTTCCCATTTTCTGAATCCTAAACTTGTTGTTCACATGAATGATAATTCACTCTTGGTTTCACTCATCTTATCATGCATTCACACTTCTCATGTTTTTAGTTGCCCATTGACTGGACTAGGCTACCTTGGCCCAGACTGTGCCTTGCCTGGCTAGCACTGCACATTTCGAGAAGCAAAGGCTCTATTTTCCCTTCAAAAATTGCACAAGTCGTGCTAGGCACTGACTTCCAAGCTTGCATTACACAATTCTTGGAGGAAATGTTCTGTTGGCCCCAGAAAATGCATAGTGTAGTTTGTTGGTTGCATGTCACTGTTGACTAAAATTGCGCATTGTGGAGTTTCAGTCCTCAACAGGTTAGGTTGGACTGTGTATTACATAGTTCTAGTAGTCAGTCAGCCTCATGACAACCCAGAATGTGCCTTACATAGTTTTGGCAGTCAGTCTCCTGACCTCCCGACAGAAATTGCGCAACCTTCATCATCAATCATAGAGGTATGTTGTAAGTCAGTTCTCAAGTTTGTTTTGGTTTTTGACTGACAAATTAATTTCCATGAGTGTTTCCATGACTCCTGGTATCATAGGTGTTCATCTGCCTCTCAGTGGCATAGGTACAATGGTTTCCAAGGGACCAAGAGTCAAAGACATCATTCAGATTACTCTTGGGGAAGAAATCGATCAAGTTTCTATGAAAAATCCCACCCACGAAGACATCAAGTTGTTCGCAGACAAGGACATCAATATATGACAGCAGCAACATCACAACAAGAAACACTATCAAGAGTAGCTGAAGGCAGCATACCATATGCAATGAATGCAAGAGGAAGGTTGTTGACAACATAGAGGCAGAACAAAGTTGTAAGCTCAAGCAGATCCACTTGTGATGAAAGAAACTTTGGAGGCTAGGTCTATGAGGTGATGTTGCAACATAAAGATCGCACGAAGGTAGTGAATGGAATAGGGAAGGAGTTGCATGTGCTAAAGCAGCAAGTCAAGGAAGAACAGGAGCTACATAGATGAGAGAATGAGTTGCAGGGGAAACAGGTACAATAGGTGACACAACATGCACTCACAGACAAAACTGCGCCTGTAAAAGTTATAAATCCATCCTAGTAACTGGCACGAAGTAGAAAAGTTGAGTGGTTTTGTTGATCGCATACAAGGGAATAAAAAAACATGCACGTCATTATGCATACGCATGTGATCCCACCCATTTAGCACACTCACCGAGGCGAAGACAAGAAGTAACTCCGACTGGAGCTGAACATGTACTTTGACAAGTTGATGCACACAGCTACCAACACATGCTTGGAGAGCAACGTAGACACTATGAATTAACATGTTTCTAGTCTAGTCACACGAGGAAGACCATGCACATGCTATCAGACGAGTTGGATAAAGGAGCCATATCAGTGCACCCGGATGCAACGAAGGCAAGAGTTTGCTTCAGCAAGATGTCACCACTAAGCACACAAACAACCAAGCTTGGCATCATCTCACCAACTTTGACCATCACACACATTCCAAAGAGTTAGTCTCACCACAAGGGTCCGACTGTTAGTGATGTCTTTCATGGATTTCTCAAGCCATTTTGTCTCACATGGGAACATATGCATTGTAATGTAATGTCTTGTCAAGTGGATGTTCAAGTGTCAATAGTTGAATGTAACAGTCATAGAGTAGTTGAAGAGTCATGAGGATAGATGAATGGTCTCAAATGGGAATGTCAAGGGTCACCCCACCCTTTGTTATAAATAGTACCTCATAACTCATTGTAGAGGCTTTTGGTCAACCAAGCTACCGATAGGACTATCTTAGAGAGAGCTTGGATAGTATTGTAATGAGCCTTGCCTTCTCCACTGTGCAGAGCTAGTATATCTCTTTGGAGGAGCAAGCGGTTGTGGTTGTAACATTCCACTATTAGAACTAGTGGTTGGACATGGATGTATTGAATGACTGGAACTTACACTTCTCAATATAATGAAGCCAACATGTTTCATGCATATGTTGTATTATATTTCAGCTATCTGTTTACTCTAAATGATATATGTATCTATTTTCTTATGCATGCATGTATATCTATTTTTGTGAATGTATGTATGAATCTTTCTAAAATGTGTTCTTGGTTTAACCATCACTTTGGATTGCTAGCTAACTTGCCTTCCATGTTGTAATGCATCTTCGCTCGTGTGTTGCCTTCTTAACTCCATGCTATCACAAGTTTCCAAGGGGCACACTCATCTCAATCCCCATGTTTTAGAACCATTCATGCACCTTCCTTGGCTTACTACATATGTCACACCCTTGCTACCAATAGAGACATCTTACTTACCTATGTGTGGAATTGCGATCAAGGCATTACTGTATGACCCACTACTAGGACTCCTACACCAAACGGTCTAAGGTCTAATTGGTACTTATTGGGGAGATCCTTTGACATGTTGGTGGGTCCAACATCATCAATGGGTCCAACATTGTCAATGAGCTCACAAGTTGGGAATGGTTCCAAGAGAGCTCTTAGGGTTTATGGAACTCTTGACTCTAGGATGTGCATGATCATTGTAATGTATTAATAAGTGATAACACCCCCTACCATCAAGTCTGGAACTTTCCAAGATTATACCTTAGTATGCATCATACCCATAAGTTGGATCTGTTGGGATTGCCACCCATCTGGCCAATGGGTGTGGTAAATCTTGGTTGTGCATAATCCTTGTCATGTGTTGGCAATTGGTAAGCCCCCTATGTAGATATAAGAGTTGGATGTGCATGATCCTTTTCATGTGTTGACAAGTGGTAACGCCCCCAAGAAAAGATGAGAGTTGGATGTGCATGATCCTTGTCATGTGTTGAAAAGTGGTAATCCCCCCAAGTAGAGATGAGACTTGGTTGTGCATGATACTTTTCATTTTTTGACTAGTGTTAATTCCCCCAAACAAATATGAGACTTGGTTGTGTGTGATCTTTGTCATGTGTTGAGAAGAGGCAATCCCCCTAAGTAGAGATGAGACTTGGTTATGTGTGATCCTTGTCATGTGTTGACATATGTTTATCACCACAAGTGTGTTTCAAGGTGTAAATATCATTGGAAATATGGTGGTAAGTGAATCTACCCTATGATGATTCTACTTCTTTAGATGGAGACATCATTGTTTTAGATGAAGTGGAGAAGAGTTGAAAAAAGGTGAGAAGAGAAAGCATAAATCTTTTATGCAAAAAGAAATTTGTCGTTATCTAAGAGGGAGTGTCAAAAATTGGCAACTCAGGGATGGATTTCCTTATCTAAAATTTTAATTTTGACAATTTTGGAGTGACTTTATAAAATTAGAAGGCTAGGTCTAGCATCACATGTATTACTTTCTAAAAATAGTAAATCACCTTGCATCAATTGGTAATCAAGTATAGTTGATGGAAAATAGCCTAACTTATCATTAATAAATCCTAATAGTTTGATCTCTACTTAATCATTATTATTATTATCCTTTTTATGATATTATTATATTATTATTAAAAATGAATTCAAGTCACTCGATCATTGGACTCAATCATGTCACATATATCTCCCCTCAATTAATGCATATGTTACTTTCTCTCTCTCTTAATGGAAACATTTCACTCTCTCTTGCACACTCATTAAATACATGGCATATTCTTCTTATAATCACTGAAGGCATGTCATAAAAGATTCTTCTTATGCACTCTTAAATCATATGTTACACTCTCTCTTAATTGTATAAGTTACAAAGGAATGCATTAATGGAATTCATTAATGGCATTTGTTACCTTCTCTCCTTAATGGCATTCATTACCCTCTCTCCTTAATGGAATTCATTACCCTCTCTCCTTAATGGTATGAGCTACACTCCTCAAGGCATGTGAGATTCCTCCATTGAAGGCATGTGTTTCCTCTCTCCATAATACATTAATTTACGCTTCCCTATTTGGCATATGAGTTAATATAAGGCATGCTCCTCATATATATGTGCCTCATATATTCTCCCCTCACTACTTGTGCAATGTGAAAAAAGGATTTGAACTTCAGAGAAAGTTGGAGAGACATGAAGAATATTATGAGAGAGAGAGAGACTTGGAGAGTAAGAGAAAAACTTGAAGGTTGATTCAATGTTTTCATCAGATGCCGCCATCAATGACATTCATATTACAACTTGTTCATATTTTGGAGAACTTACTTATTCTCTTGATCTCTCATTGTACTTTGTATCTCTAAAGAATTAATATCTAATACAAGGAAAATTTAGTTGGTCTTTCCCCTTGTGGGTTTTTCCACGATCATTAGACCTAAATTATCCATGTCTCATTATGTTCTTGGTTTTATTCTATTGTGAATTTGGTTTGTGTTCTATATACTATTGATTAACTAATATTGTAGCTTAAATAAGTTTTGTAATAAGTAATTGTTACAACATAGAACATTAGAATTTCAACAAACTGGCCTCTAGGAAAAAAAGGAAGGTCACAACTTTAGTCCCAAATTGTGCCTTACAAATGAATGAATTACTTATTGTTGTGAATTTGAATATCATGAAATTGTGATCATACTATGTGTTGATCTACATGGGTTAGCTGGGGAGGCAAAGGGTAATCCTAAATTTCTTAGATAATATATTTGACTAGATCGATGATGAAGGGAATGGAAGAATAGTTAAAGGAATACCCAGACCCATACTTTTAAGAAAATATAATTCTATACAAATGAAGAAGTATGTTGGGAAAGGCTACAAGATTTATGTTTTTTATTTGATTGATACAACAATAGAGAATGACAAACCTAGTCTTGAATACTTTTCCATCCTTGTGGAATTTAGGGACATGTTTCTAGAAAAAATATTGTGGCTACTGCCTAAATGAGGTATCAATTTCACTATATATATAATACTAGGCTCAACACCTATCTCCAAGGCTCCCTATATAATTATCATAATGGAACTTTGGAACTAGACTTAAAAATGCAAGGATTGTTGGAAAAGAAGCATATAAGACCCAACGTATCACTATGGGGAGAACCATTTTTATTTGTGAGGAAGAAGGATGAGAGTCTACAATTGTGCATAGATTACAATAAGCTAAATAATATGACTATAAACAAAGATACCCACTACCAAGGATTGACGATCTATTTGACTATATCCAAGGTGCAAAGGCTCTAAAATAGACTTGAGATTAGGCTACCACCAAATTAGAATAAAACAAGAATGCATTCACAGCAATACATTTTGAAATTCTTATGGACACTATGATTTCATAGTTATCCCATTTAGGTTGACAAATGCACCAACTACTTTCATGTTCTTTATGAACAACATATTCAACAAATATGTAGACAAGTTTGTCGTGATCTTTATAGACAATATCCTAATCTATAGAAGGAATGAAAAGGAACATGAAGAATAGTTAAGGTTTGAGTGTTCTATACATTAAAGGAGAACAAATTATATGCAAATTTCAGTTAATGTGATTATTATTAGTAGGAAATACAATGTTTGTGGCATGTTATTTCTAAAAAATGGGTAGTAGTGGACCCAAAAAAGGCCAAATCCGTCTTAGATTGGTTAGTACATAAGGACTTAGTAGACATTCGGTCCTTAATGGGAATAATCGAGTAATATAAAATATTTATAGGGCTCTTGAAAATATCATCTCCTATAACTTCATTACAGAAAAAGGGAAGCAAGTTTAAATGGACCCCTAAATGCTAGGAAATTTTTGATAGAGTTAAACACTTGCTTACTACCACCTCATCTTAAGAAGTGGATATCCATACCAATATTTTACCATGTGTATTGATCCCTCAAAGGATAGATAAGGGGGTGTTTTGTCACAATAAGGACATGTGATTTGTTATGAATCTTGGAAATCGATGAAATGCGAGAATAATTATTCCACCCATGATCTAGAGTTCGAAATAATTATACATGTACTCAAAATCTAGCAACATTATATAACTGGGAGATGATTTGTTCCAATGACTAACAATGGAAACCTAAAGTAATGTTTAACCAACCTAACCTAAATGTTAGACAAGCTAGATGGTTGGTCATTATTAGTGAGAATAATTTCGAAATAAAACACATAAAATGATAGGAGAACATGGTTATAGAGGCTTTTAGTAGAATAATAGAACTACTACATGCCACATCTACAAGTTAGTATGAAACATATCTGCTCAAAAAAATTAAAACAACATAGGAGAGTGATGAAAATAGCCAAACAATTAAAGAAAAAAGTGAAAATAACAAAATGGAAATGCTAAATAATATTTGGGAATGTAATAAGGAAGGGTTGATCAATACAAAAGTAGAATTTTTGTACCATCTTTATCATATTTAAAGAAGGTTTTGTTCGATGAGTTTCATAAAATTCCATACTTTGGGCATCGAGGCAACCAAAAAATTATTACAACAATAAAAGGGGAGTATTACTAACCAAACATGGAAAATGAGATAGCATAATATTTAGCAAGATGTATCCAGTGCCAAATAATTAAATTTGAACACTGACATCCAGCAGGATTTATGTAACACCTACCCATACCTGAATGAAAATTCGAAACCATCACTATGGATTTGATTATTGTGCTCCCTGAAATGAGAAGGCATCATGACTCAATTAGGGTAGTGGTCAACAAACTAACTAAAGCATTCCATTTCAACCCCATAAATTCGACCTATAAATTTATTAATATAGAAAACATTTTTATGAAGGGGATATTTAGATTACAAGAAATCCCAAGGATTGTGGTGTCATGTAAAGACTCGAAATGTATAGGAATTTTATGGAAAGGTTTGTTTGAGGGCATGGAGACTCAAATCATTTTCAATGCCACTTATCAATTTCAAACAAAGAGGAAAACCCATATTATAGAGGATATGATTAAGATAAATTTTATGGGTAGGTCTAAGAAATGGGAAGCATATCTACATTTGTCCAAATTTGCATACAATAATGGGCATCATTCATTGTAAAAAATGATCCCCTTTGATGTGTTATATGGTAGGAAATGTAGAACACTAGTGACTTGGGACAATTTGGTTGATAAGATGATGTTGGGACCTAACATGCTCAAAACATTAGAACATGTTGTACAAAAGGTGAGACAAAATGTGAAGGTAGTGCAAAAGAGAAAAAGAATTACGTAGATTTGAAAAGGTCATCATTGGATTTCAAAGTAGGAGACCATGTTTACCTAAGAGTTAAGCGAAAAATAAGCAAACTTAGACTTAGAAGTTGCACCAAGTGAGAAACAAGATATTGTGGGCCATTCAAAGTATTCGCCGAAGTAGGCCCAATTGCCTACTGGCTGGCACTGTCAACAAACATCAGAGTACACAATAGTTTTCATGTTTCTCTTTTATGAAAATATGTGCATGGTATGTCTCATGTTGTTGTTTGGAATTATGTATAGGTGGAGCCCCAAGGATATTTCCTAACAAAGCCCTTATGCTTTCTTGATTGAAGGGGGACCAAAATCGAGAATCAATTCATCACATAAATTAAGGTGTTGTGGAAACTTTATAGCACTCAAGAGTCTACCTAGGAGATGGAGGATGGACTTAGGGAGAATATCCATCTCTATTTCAGGATCAAGGGTCTAAAATAAACACAAGGACAGATTTGGAATATTGTTGGGGGGGGGGGGGGATGGATTCCTCAGAAAATCTATTTAAAAAAAAGGATTATTGTGAACTATTATTTAAATTAAGTCACTTGAATGGCTGGTAGACTGTAATAAATATTGTGGACAATTTTATTTCAGTTATAATAAATAAACATATACACATTGATGAGAGGTGTTAATGAGTATGGATTGTGATTTTATAGAAGGGATTCCACTTGAATGATGATAAGTTTTGAGAGACAAATGACAAGCCCAATAATTTTGATTCCCTAAATAGGAAATTTGGATGGGGGACAAATATTAGATTTTAAGTGCCACCTAGCACAAAGGGGATATGGCCTAATGGTGTAACAAGTCTTAGAAAATAAATAATTGTTAGTTGGTTTTTTTTTGCATGCTATAAGGATGGGAGGGGTCAAGCTAAGTGTAGAATTACTTGAGGAAAAAGGGAAGGAGTCTCAAGTTGTGGGAACGCAAGTAGATGTGTTAGGTTAAAATTGTATCAATATATTCCACCATCTATTATTGAAAGTGAAATCTACAAATATAAAATAGGAAGACCTTGGGAAGTTGCTTCTATAAAATCACAACCCGGGCTTGAGGGTGTCTCAGTAAAGAATTTTGCCTTATCAATCAACTATGGATAAGTGGAACATCCTTCTTCAATCTATATCACCCATTTGGTTGCAAGTTCAGCTAATCCTTAATGCATGTGTTTTAGCATCAGGTGTTAATTCATTATTATTAATTTTTGTGCAAAAATTCTAAGATTGTGTACTAACTCATTCAATCTAGTTTTCTCATTATCACTAATATTTGATATAAGATAGATGGAATATATTGTTGAAAATCTTATTGGTTTTGGATAAAAGCATAACAACTTGCAAGTTTGATTACCATAATTATTATAGGTAAGGATTAATATTTCATCTAAAATTTCACATTGATACTATTGCTTACAATTCTCAGGGTTGATAGTACGAAAATATTTTAAAATGATCTAATAAAATGTCAAGTTGTTGAACCACTAATTATTAAAGTAATGTTATCGATTCGATAGATTGGGATGGTTGAAATAGAGTATGCATCATTGTGAGAATGATTTACCTCTTATACCATAGAGAATGCCTAGGTATGTTAAAAACAGGAGGGGGGAGGGTGTTCTATATAAAGTCTATAACCCTCCAAATATTGATGTCCCCACTCACCAAGAAGAATATCCTTGACTCATAGCATGATATCAAAGGATAAGAGAGGATAATATTTTTATAATGTTCTCTTAAACACGTCAAGTATTAGAGGAAATTTTAGCCTAAAAGTTCCCATCAAAATTTTCACATAATTTCCATGTCATAATATGTAAACCAATCAAAATCCTTTAAATTTAAAAAGAGATAAATGTAAATATTTTGGAGAGAAAAGAAGAAAAACTACTATTTTTTTTTCAATTGTATTTTTGGCTTATCTCCTTGTAGGTTTACTCAAATTTCAGGAGTAGACACTTGTTGGCTGCGGAATTAAACTGTTCATCCAACGAGTACCCATTATGCATACTTTTGAGAAGACCCACAATGATAAAAATTGCAGATACATTAAAAAAATGTGTTGGAAACGCTTTTTTAATGTATCTGCAAATTTTATTAATGTGGGTCTTCTCAAAGGTATGCATAATGGATACTCATTGGATGCGAAATAAAATTATGCATCCAACTAGTGTGTACACTTGAAATTTGAGTAAACCTATAAGGAGATAAGCCAAAAATACAATAAAAAATAGTTTTCTCTTTTCCCTCCAAAATTCATAACTCTCATTTTATTATTTTAACTATTATTTTATTATTTTTCCTTAGGAGGCCACTTTTAGTCTTAAATTTCCTCTAATGCAAAGGATCATAGACATACAACCATCTTAGTGGAAGCCTTTGGCCATGAGGGAAAAACATGGGTTCGACAATATTGAAACGCCTTTGTGTTAGTCCCATATTGGTTCGCTTCCTCTTCTGTCTCATCTCTCCCCTGAAATGACAAGAAAAACTAAGGAAGGTACTTCCACCTATCATAATTAAAGAAACACTACAACTTGAGAAGATGTAAGTAAATCCAATGTAAGGAGAGGTAGAAAATTTAATAAACAAGAATGGAAGGGAGTAAAGGTGAAAAGCCATAGCACCAGATAAAATAGCAGTTATAAACTAAATAAAAAAATCAAGGGAACTTATCATAAACAAAAAAAATTGATATCTCCTACAGGAATTTGAGACCTTGAATAACCTAAGGTATGTCGAGTAATGGTCAAGTGACAATCCACAAATATGGAAATTAGCTAGAAGGGTGGGCTTCCCACGGGTATGTCATGCTATTTTTAAAGAAGAAAAGGTGGTGAGGAAAAATTTAGAGTGTAATTAATCTCATCCAAAACAAATACCTACAATGTTAGCCCAAAATTCAAGTCATGACAGAGAAGGATAAATGGTGTAACACAAAAAAGAAATTAGGAAAGGGTTCATCTAGAGACCAACATACCCATTTCTACTACTAATAATATTTGGTGGGAAAATACTGAGAGTAAAAATGGGAAAACTCAAATTAAAAAAGTGCAAGTACCAATAGATTTTGTATACATTTCATATCATAAGTTTCATGCATATAGAGAACAATAAATAGAATTCAATAATACATAATGGTGCAATCATAGAGAAAAATCATATTACAGAACAATAAATAGAAGTCATTAATATAAATGGAAGAATCATGGGGTTATGGGATAATACCCTTACCATATCCAGCCGAAAGAACTCAAAAAAGAGAAGAAACATAAATTAAATGACTAGAGATAAATGTTAAATAAGAAATTTCTCTCAATTAAACCCTTAGGGGAAACTGTCAATTAATTCTACAAATATAAAGAACACAGTCATAGGATATTAACCCTATCCTGGATATTATAACAACAGAAGTCCAATCGACTTCCAACAATCATTTAAACTTGATACAACCATAAAATAAGGTATAAGTACCTATGTGAATTGAAACCATGTAAGGAGACAAAAAGGAAAATGGAGTAGCCATCCTCTCATCATTGTGTTGAGGGAGAAGAATGTGGGGAAAGGGGTTGGTCCATAGGATAACTTACCTCCTCATATCAACTTGCAGCATTGTGTCACCAATTTCCTAGCCTTTGAATCATAACCCTCTTATCCAGCCACACCAAGTAGAAGTCAAAGTCCCAGAAAACAAGTAATAATAATGAAAAATAATTCAATAGATAACAATGAAAACAAAGCTTATATCGTCAATCATCTCCCACGAACTCTTTATACAATGTAGATAATTACTATAAGAAAGGAGCAACATTCCATATAAATAAAATCAAGATAATACAGGTAACCCTCGATGAGGGAGATCAGAGCTAGGAGGTGTGGGAGGGGGAGGGGAAAACAACAAAATAAGAAAATGGAGGAAAAGATTGCAGAAATCTAGTTTCAAAGTGAAATACAAAGAGACTAGGAAAAAATGAGACAATAACAATGAACCATAACTCTAAAGGGGATATTTCCATACCCAAAACTCGAATGTGCTTCCATGCAAATCAATCCACTGTCCACCTGTCTAGTACCCCTGTCTAAGCTTTATATAATCTTGTTTACGCTTGACAACAAGTCACCATTACAGCCATGAAAAACCCTGCGTAAGGGAAGAAGGGGGATCTTCATTGTTTTTCCTATCTAACAATCAACAAGAGTATAGGCACGTAACCAAGCACGAGGTAAGGATGATTTAAAAGCCCAAGAAACATCTCAAAAAATCTCAATCACATTGGAATGTGAATATTCCATGTAGAGAAGGGTTAATCTATGACTTTATCTCGATGTGATGATAAGCCACCAACAGACTTAGTACTCTCCGTGGCCTATCCACCACCGTAAGGAGACGAGAGTTAATCCCAGTCAATAGTGAATTGGATAATAATGTGTGCAGGAAAGTTATTAACTATATTCAGAACCAAAGAATGAGCTTATGGTGGTCATAGAAATTGAGAATTTTCATAGTGTGTGAGCATTTGACTAGGGAAACACATCGATAATAATGTGCGTACGAAAGTTATGAACTATATTCAAAACCAAAGAATGTTATTAAGGTGGTCATAGGACCTTGTTTAGATAATTTTGATGGTGTATGAGCCTTTGAATAGGGATACATGTAGCACTTAAATATTATTGAAAAAAATAGAGAGAGGGAAATGTTATTCTTATAAAGAATAAAAAAATATTTAATGAGTATTTATTGAGGAGTATTTTAAATTTATTAGTGAGATGTCACAGCTTGTCCCTCCACATTTTCTATCCACACATACATTCCACTTTGTGGGGCTCAACCTATTTGTTGGAAAGGTAGAGGAGGCAAAACACAAGTTTAAGACACAAAAAGCGCGCTCTAAAATCGACTTTTCCCAAACTATAACTTAACTCAAACACACTCGATTTGACTCATTTAATTGGCTCTCCAAATTTAGTTAACTCTTTCATGTGAGAGTAATTAAAATTTCTAAGACTCCCCTTTAATTTTGACTGTATGACTCAACATAACTCAAACATGACTCAACTATGCCTGTTAGGCTTACAATAGAAATTGACTCAATTATCACTCAAACATGCTTGCTAGTCTATGTCTTAGCTAGGTTTACAATGACTCAAAACTTTTATAATTTTGCATTTTATTTTTCTCTTATTCCAAGTTTTATATCCTCAAAATTACTTCATTCTCTGTTGCACTTTCTTGTTGTAGGCTTTATTCACTTGATGCTTATGCAATTTTTCTTTAACTTGTCTTACAATTGTGCTGAAAAGCAATATGATCTTGTCTTCTACAACTTCATCTTCATAGATTCATTCAACTATGGACTGCTTCTACAACTCTCCATCTTCAAATTGTCCTCTTCCCTTTGTTGTCTTTGCTACATGTTCTTCATCCATATGCATGCTTGTATAATGGGTTTCAATTTTATGGTCTTGAAAACCATCATCAACTTTGTAGTGAGATTCTCCAAGCTTATTTGTCCTCTCAGAGTCCTGCTCATCTACTTTTAGTTTTGTGGCTGACTTCTTTGCCTATAACATAACTTGTTGTTGCATGTCACTCCCCATTTCACTAAGTTATTCCTCCAATATATTCCTTGCTTCGTTGGAAGTTGTAGTTTTTTCTACCTTGCACATAATCTTTCCATCCATTACTTGCTTGATAAAACTCAAAGTTAGGGCATCAATAAACATAAGAGGTGGTAGCAGATCCATGCTACACCAATCAACCTCGATTTATTCTTTGTCTTCTGCTAGACTTCTCAGTTCCCCAGCTACAGCCTGAACCTCTCTAAACATGGAAACAATCTCTAACTCTTTTTTTCTATTCATTTTCTTAGTCTTCTTCAGTTGTTCTTTGTGACCCATGGCTATCGTCATTCCTTTTCTTATCTCTTCTTTCCTCATTGCATGAGGTTGTCATCCATATCACCCCGAAAAAAATATATATATGATTTTCAATATGCACCCCCATAAGGCACAATCTTAACCCAAAATACTATCGTGCTTGACAAAACACAAACAAATTTGTAGGCAAACAAACTTTTACAAAGCCTTAAACTCTTTCCAATAAAAATCTCTTATTTTTTAATTCTCCTTTTTTTAAAAAAAGGAAATAAATCATTTAAAAAAAAACTCCAAACAATCATAACTTCCACCTTCCTACCATTCACCTTTGTTTTTTTGTTGTTTTATGTTTTATGAAAACAAGAATTAAAAAATAAGGGATTTTTATTGGAAAGAGTTAAAGGCTTTGCAAAAGTTTATTTGCGTGCAATTTTTTTTGTGTTTTTTAAAGCATGATATTATTTGGGGTGAAGATTGTGCCTTATGGGGGTGCATATTGAAAATCATAATTTTGACATTATCTCTTTGGTTCCCTTGATCAACTAACCTCTTCTTAAAATCACAGGCATAACAACCAAATCTATTGCAATAATAACCTATCACCTTTGATTTGTTAACTCTTTCATTATCGTTGAAGCTTCTATTGTTGCTTCCACTTTCATGATTATGCTCTTCTGAGACACCTCTCTTACCACCATGTATTCTGCCTCGTCCTCTACCTTTTGGTCTACTTCTGCCTCAACCTTTGTCTCTTGAAATAGAAACTTGAATTTTCAAAAGGGTTTCTAAAGTGGAATCCTTATTTCGGTCTATCCTTACCTCATGAAATAGAAGTGATCCCATCAACTCATCAACTGTCAATGATATTAAATCCTTGCCTCCTTCTATGGTTGCTACTACAACATAAAATTTTGTAGACAAAGATATGAGGACCTTCTCAACCATTGTTTGATCTTTAATTTTGATCACCATAAATTTTTAACCGATTTACGTCATTCATGACCTGATTCATGAAAGAATCAATGTCCTCTATCTCCTTCATCTCCAGACTTTCAAAATCTCTCCTAGTATTCTCCAACTTAACAATATTGACTTTAGCCACACATTTATAGCTTGTTTCAAAGGTCTTCCAGGCTATCTTTGTTGAACACGTGATCATAATCTTCTGGAACATTACTCAGTCCACTTTGTGCTAGATAAGTTGCAACGCTTGTGCATTCTTGTTTTCTTTTTCTTCCACATTTCCCTCTCTACATTAGTGAGAGCTAGTTCTTATGCTTTATCCTTAGGTTCTGAAAACCCAAACTAAACATGATTCCAAACATCATGAGCCTTCAACGTGGTCTTTATATTAATGGCCATCACAGCATAATCCTTCCTTATAAACGGCAAGAAAATATTGGAAATTTGAAAAATCCATCTTCTTCAAAAATTATTCTTTAAATAATAAAACCCTCAATTTTTCCTTTTATAAATTCAACACGGAACCTTTTTCAAAAAAATCTTATATAAAAAACATTCTATAAAACTTATAAGCGTATTTTATAGCCTTTATAAAATACTCCAACTAAAAAACAACTTTTGAAAAAACGAACTCTTTAAAATTCGTTCCAATCTCCTTTCAATACCCTACATGATATTTATGACTTAAAACAAGATTCTCACCATATAAATTAGTAAAAAACAATCAGACGTGTGTTCGGAATTTTAAGTCTTTGTTTGATTTGTTTTTCACGTATTTAATACTTGATGGGGTGTGCGCAGTTTTTGTGCTAATTAGGTGTGAATTTTGCAATGACCTATGCATTCGTCACCCTTGAAAATTTGGCAATCAAAAATAAAAAAAAAAAAAAAAAATTTATTTTTTTTGGCAATGTAATTTCTTTTTTAAAAAAATTCAGTGAGAGGATTTGTTGGAAGGTTGGATCATTTCATCATCAATTTAAACAAGAAAATGATTCAATTGCAAAAATAAAAAGAAAGGAACTAATAGTCCCATAAAAATTTGTAGTCTCATGAACGTTTAAAATATCATTTCATTTAATTTATTACTTTAGTTTAAATAGTTTATTTTTTCGTTAGAGATCTCAATGTAAAACACAAATATGAAAAATTGTAGAAATGACACAACTCTTCCTATAAAAGTCCTCAAAAGTCTTTGATAAACTTAAAAAAATCTTATTATTTCATATTTATTTTGGATAGGATAATAATGTTTTTAACCATTTATTTTATTTAATAGGTAGTTAATATTAAATAAATATAATAAAATATCATTTAAAAGAATCCTTCTTAGTAGTTAGTGGATTGTGACGCCTAAAGTTTTCTCGATAATTATAAATAAAGTTGGAGAATTCATTTTAAGATATAGGTGAAGGAATACTTTTATTCAAGTTTAGTTCATTAGAAGGTTTCCCATTAAAAATAAAAGAAAACATGAGTGGATACATTTGATAGAAACATCATTTATAAGTTGATTTTATATCTTAAAGGTATTATATTTAATACTGTTAGATGAATTTCCATCCTATTAGTAAATATTTTACACAAGTTTTTATTTTTAAATTTCTAATACATAATAGATAGTCTATACTGTGTGATTCATACGAGTGGAATAATGCAATCACATTCTTATCAAAATTTCTACCTACATTCATAGGGGTGATGAAAAATCATATACCTATCATTAAAGTATCAAGAATACTTTTAAGATTTTGGTGATGTTTACACTGGTAAATAGGACCACATTACTAGAAAAACTATGTACCTTATTAAATCTATAAAATGGAATCTTTCATAAATGACAAAGAATGAAAACGAAAAGTGGACCAGTGATTGCTCTTGCCAATATTGAAAATAGCTAGATACATTACATTGTAAACATCAATAATAAATGATTGGAGTAGAACTCAACACCTATGGAGTAAAACTGAAGTAAAGTTGAATTGTCTATGACAGTTAGCAGACAACAAAATCAAATGTGATGACACCTAACAATCAGTGAAATTAATATATCAACATGACCTCCTAATCTCAACTGTTACAAGTGGAGGCACTTGCAATGCCTAATTGCTCTTTTTGAAATTCAAATACATTCTTTCCCAATGGCTTTGTGAAAATATCTGCAAGGTTATCTTTGGAACCACAAAAATAAAATACTATGTCCCCATCATTAACAAGCTCATAAATGAAATGAAAATGTGTGTCAGTGTGCTTTCTTTTTTTCTGGAAAACATGATTTTTGATAAAGAAATTATTGAACTATTATCACGGTAAATTGGAGTTGGTTTCTTTTCAACATTTGATAGATCTTTCAATAATATTCTCAACCATACTACCTGACAAGATGTTGAATTTGCCACTACATATGTTGCCTCTGTAAAAGATATAGAAACTATTGATTGTTTCTTGGATGCCCATGAAATCAGATTGGTTCCCAGATGAAAAGCATACCTTGAGGTGCTTTTACAATCATCTAAACTCCCTGCATAATCGTTGTTTGTATAACCTGAAAGTGAACAATTTCCAGAATCTGTATAGAACAAACCATAGTCTATGGTTCCTGCAATATACCTTAAGATCCTTTTTGCAACCTTAAAATGAGAAATCTTAGGCTATTGTATAAACCTCAAGACAAAACTTGTTGCAAACCTGATATCAAGTCTAGTTGCAATCAGATACAACAAACTACCAAGTAGACTTTTATACAATGTGGGATCAATTGGTGGTGCTACATCTTTTCTCAGCTTGGTGCCTTGACAAATTGAAGTATTAACAAGTTTGCAATTGGTCATTCTAGACTTTTGGATGATGTCAGTGGCATATTTTTTTTGACCAACAAAAATTCCATTAGCAGATTGGTGAATTTCAATTCCTAAGAAGTATTTCATGAAGCCTAGATCTTATCAAACCCTATTTGCATTGATTATTTAAAGTCTTCTAAAATCATATTACCAATATAAATAATATCATCTACATAAAGGCATACAATAAGAATTTTACCTTCATGAGCTTTGATATACAAAGTTGGCTCATGGTATCTTTTGCAAAAACCACTTTTGATGAAATAGGTGTTGATGTGACTGTACCAATCTCTTGTATCTTGTTTCAAACCATACAAATCTTTCTCCAATCTGTATACCTTATGCTCTTGTCCTAGAAGTTTAAAACTAGGAGGATGCTCTACATAAACTTCTTCCTACAATATACCATTTAGGAAGGCATATTCTACATCAAGTCGATAGACTTTCAAGTTTTTTTGAGTTGTTGTGGACAAAATGGTTTTGACAGTGTCTAACCTTGCTACTGGAGAAAAGGTTTCACCATATTCGATACCAAACTGTTGTGAGAATTGTTTGGCAACTAGCCTTGCCTTATGTTTCACAATTTTTCCTTTCTGAATCAACTTCGTCTTATATACCCATTTTACACCAATTCTGGTTTTGTCTCTTGGGAGATAAACTAATTCCAAAGTATGGTTCTTCTATATGGCAACAATTTCTTGGTTCATTGTATCAACCCACTGCTTTTCTTCAACTGCTTCTTCAAAATGGGATGGTTGAGATGAAAGAAATGAAAACATATTATATTGGTAAAACTCATGCTAATGCTCATATATTTCTTTGATGTTTATTATTTTATGATTGTCTTCTGAAGATTTTGAATCACTGGTGGATTCATTGCTTGAAGATGTAATATTTTCATAATGGTATGGCTCGTCTTCAACCTGCAATCTTGGTGGTTGTGGTGTGTAAACTAACTAATTTGAAGCTTCATCAACATGATCGGACCAAGATTTATTTTCAAAAAACTTAATATCTCTTCTAAAAACAAACTTATCGGTAACTAGATTATAAAGTATGTAGACCTTTGACTGCTCACTATAGCCTATGAAAATACAGATTTCACTCTTATCATCAAGCTTCTTTGTTAGCTTCTCAGGAACATGTGAAAATTCTACTAATCCAAAAATTCTAAAGTGAGATAAATTTACGTTTTTACCATCCCATGCTTCTTGAGGTAATATTCTTGGAGACTAGTTATTGGAGATCTGTTGAGAACATACAATGTTGTTGAAACTACTTCATCCTAATAGTTATTTAACAACTTCTTCTCATGGATCATACATCTGGCCATGTTCATGAGCAACTGATTTTTCCTTTCTGGTACTCCATTCTGTTGTGGAATATATCTTGTTTTGTTCTGCATGATGATTCCTTATTGTTGAAAAAAATCTTGGAAATCATTGGAATTGTACTCTCGTCCTCTGTCTAAGCTAAGAACTTTTAAAGGCTTTCCACTCTACTTTTCTGCTTCTGCCTTGAATTCTTTAAATATTGAGAAAGTATTTGATTTATTTTTGAGAAAATACACCCATATCTTCCTGCTATAATTATCAATGAATGTCAGAAAATAAAGACTACCACCAATGGACTATGCCTATATTGGACCACACATATTTGTATCGACTAGCTCTAAATGTTCTTTTGCTCTAGAGGAAGATGTGGGAAACCTTTCTCTTTTATTCTTGGATAGAACACAAATTTCACAATTAGAATGTTTTTCATTCATAATAGGGAGACCAATGATGATTAAATGTGTTTGAAATTGACATAGGCTCTTGAATGAGATATGGTCATACCTAGAATGCCATAGCTGAGACTCATATATTCTTGATATATTGTGGACTAAAGACTATGAGAGATTTCAACTTCTAAGAGTCAAGGGAAACATCCTATTCTTGGTTTTTCCAACCTTTTTTATCAATATTCTATTGGGAGGTTTGTCATATATATAGAATGTGTTCCCTTGAAATATTATATCATAACCATGTTCAACAATTTTCCTACACTAATAAGGTTATGCTTCATATTTTGAACACAATAAACATCAGGTGTGTATTTATGCATATTATGTTTAGTAAGAATAAGGACAATACCTTTCCCTTCAGCTTTAATACAAGAACAATCTACAAGATTAATTTCTAATGTTATGCAAGCATCGAAATAAGAAGGAAAAAATTTGTTATGTGTCATATGATTATTGCAACCACTGTCCAAAAACCAAAGGTCCTTGTTGTGAGTGTCTTTAGAAATACGGAAGGAAAGAAACATGTTTTCAGAGGATTCTCCTTCATTGTTGGAGAGAAGGTCAGTGCCTCTTTGTTGATATGACTGTTTATTTCTACGTTCATGTTCATAACGCCCAAATTTCTTGTAGCAATAACATTGGACATTAGATTTTCTCCATGTTGTGCTTCACTTTGTTTGGTTTTGTGAAGCTCTCCACTACTCTGTTGCATGATGATGTTATGATTTACCTTTGCCTCGGCCTCTTCCTCGCTTGTTGCCACCTCTATATGCTCTTCTTTTGCCTCTACGAAAAGAGAGTCGTACTATAAATTTTTTTTCCATGGAGTCTTCTGCCAAGTTGAGTCTTATTCCATGTGCCAAAAGTGATCTAGTCAATTTTTCTACTCAGAAAGTTGTAAAATCTTTGGATTCCAAAATGGATGTTACAATCATGTGATATTTCTTAGGCAAGTTTCGAAGGACTTTTTCAACAATCTTTTGATCTATAATGGTTTCACCAATGAGTTTGATTTAATTGGCTATTCCCATGACTTTAATGATGAACTGATCCACATTTTCTGTATTAGTCATCTTGAGGGTTTCAAACTGTGCTCTTAATATCTGCAATTTTGCTTTGTTCACCGTATCATTTCCTTGATACGCAACTTTCAAAATATCCCAAACTTCTTTTGTTGTTGATGCATCAGTTGTCTTGTCGAAGAAAGAATCATTGACTCAGTTTTGTATCCAACATTTGGCTCTGTGCTCTTTTTTCTGAGTTTTGCACTAGTATTCCTCCGATTATTATTCATGGTTGTTAGTTGTTCTTAGATCGGCTTTACATAACCATTCAACAAGGCATCCCAATATTCTTGGACTTGCAGAAATATCTTCATTCTTAAAGACCAAAACTCATAAATTTTGCCGAGCAAAATCAGGGTCTATGGCAAAGCACTAGAAGAAACCATTTTTTAAAGTAAATGTACACCTTCTTTTTTATAAAACTTTTGAAATAGACAATGCCTCCTTTCTATTAAAACCTTTTTAATAAAGTCAACGTCCTCTCTTTTAAAAATAACTTTCTTTAAAAATATATTTTAAACCATTTTTATTTTTTTTTTTCCCTTAAATAAAAGGCATTTGCTTATCTTTCGAAGCAAGGTGTTAAAATAATTTGGTTTAAAAGAACCCCTTTAAAAAAAACTTTGAAATAGCTCCCTTTTAAAATACTTTCGAAATAATTCATTCAAATTCTTTGGACATAAGTCTTTAAAAAATACTTTGGATCTCCTTTCACCTTTTGAAATCAAATGAGAACCTTTTAAAATCAAATGTGCACCTTTTAAAATTTCTCGCTTTATTCTACAGTGCTTGCTTTGACTCCTCGTTGATTCGTTCCCGGTTAGTTCGTTCAGGATGTATTTTTTTTTTAACTTTGACGTGACTGTGCACCACATTTCCAACAGTATAGGGCAGCGAAGAGCCGACCTTTTTTTTTTTACTTTCGTGGATTGGTCTTTATCAACGCACTCCTTCCTGTGCGCATCGGTGCGTTGGACAAATTAATAATAATAAAAAAAATATTATAGTACTGCTTTTTTTTACTGAAGACGATTAGGCTCGTGAATACATTGAAATGTTTCTGGATTTTTTTATTATAAATTGTGTTTCATTTTTTTTTTTTTTTTTCCAAGTTTTATGCCAGTTGAAGTTATGATATTATGAATAAAAAATAAAAACAAAAGTAAAGTGGAGATTGTTTTTTTCAATATTCAATATAGCTAAATAGATTACATTGTAAATATCAATAATAAATGACTGCAGTAGAACTCAACACCTATAGATAGAACTGAAGTAAAATTGAACAGTCTATGAGACCTAGCAAACAACAAAATCAAATGTGATTGATACCTAATAATAAATATAAGACTTATCTATTATTTATATACATTTCATTAATATGAATTCAATGATCTGTTCACATTTTAAATTCATGAAAGTGACCGTGACAAACATATCCCTCCTGTAAAGTTGCATTGGTGGTGAAAAACAATTCATTTGCATGGATATCATAAGGTCCACCTAAGGCCTATATTCTAAAGAAATTAGACAATGTTATGAGTTTTCCAATTTTCTTTTATATTTAAAATCAAATGTGAGATTATGCTAATTTGATAAGTTTGATTATTTAAAACATATTTATATCAATGAATTTACACTAAAACATATTTATATCAATAAATTTACTCTATTTTAACCAAGAATGTGAGCTACACATATAATCAAAAAGGCTTAAGGCTTTTCTAAATATTCAATTTAGAAAGCTTAAAAACTATCAAAATATCTTTTTAAATATTCAATTAAAAAAACTTAAAAACTATCTAAAATAATTTTGAAGAGACCATAAATTTACCAAGTTATCAAAATTCCACACTACTTCCCCGTCTATTACAAAAATGATACTTTCCATACACCTTCCAAAATGTTCTAATTACTTTATCCGATATTGGAAATGCCTTTTAGAAAATCATTAGAAAAACATAAATTAACTTAAACCCATCTCAAATCCTTTATGTTAATCTTAACACCACCTAGAGAGTGGAATTTCTAAGTAATAATTATTAGAATTAGGGCAATAAAACGTTTTGGTGACAAATTACACTTGCATTTAAGCTGAAGCTCACAAAATAGGGAAAAAGTGCAACAAATATTCAAACAAGTGCCACTGCAGGACGGATGTCCCTTCCGTAAGGGATTTGCATAACTAGATACATTAATATGTCTGTCTATCTGACAGCCCACGTTGCTTCCCTGTCGTTGATAGACACGCATTAGGAATTCAACAGCATAGGGAATTGAGTTCGACAGTCCCCACTGGTTCACTGTCGTTGATAGACACGCATCAGAAATTCAACAGCATAGGGAATTGAGTTCCGTTTACACACTGGAAATTTGCTTTCGCGAACACAACGGATCAATCTGCAAGTCAAATGTGTATCAAAAGAT